>JAFMOC010000422.1:460000-518224 GCA_019802505.1 Corydoras sp. C115
GTGCACTGTGTACTCTATAAACAGATATATAATGGCGGACACTTACCCCACTGTGTAATCTGCAGCAGGTGATTTTGTTCTGCCCCGTGTGCATTTGCTCGGGGGTTTTTATGCGTCCCTCGCGGGGTTGGCCCTCAGGTTAATAGAACATGATTCTGTTCATCTTTAATCCTGTGTTGATTGTTCAGAGCTGGTTTACAGCAAAGCCAATGCAATCTGCTCAGAGCCGCATTCATCAGAACTTAATTAATAAAATGTTTAGGATTTTTTCAAATGTAAAGAAATACGTGCGTCGTGTTCATCACTGTGGGTTTTAATAGGAAAACGAGAATTAAGAAAAAAAACAAACGAACGGACCGTCAGTGAATTCAGTTCCCCTCAGATCAGCCGTGATTCATCCTGAGGAAATGTTAGAAGACGCGTTGAGTGTAACGTATAAACTGCTCACAGCTCGTCAACAGATTCTCTCCGTCGTGGAGACGCGGGGCCGCGACTCGTTAACGTTCTGTTCGGTTTAGAAACGAAACGGGCTTTTCTTTACTCTTAATTAGAAAATCAAGGCTGGAAACCGATGATTCGGTGTCTCTGTGTTTGGGCGTCTCTGTGTTTGGGCGTCTCTGTGTTTGGGCGTCTCTGTGTTTGGGCGTCTCTGTGCTTCGGCGTCTCTGTGCTTCGGCGTCTCTGTGCTTCGGCGTCTCTGTGCTTCGGCGTCTCTGTGTTTCGGCGTCTCTGTGTTTCGGCGTCTCTGTGTTTCGGTGTCTCTGTTTCTTTGTGTTTCGGTGTCTCTGTTTCTCGGTGTCTCTGTTTCTCGGTGTCTCTGTGTTTGGGCGTCTCTGTCTGTTTGGGTGTCTCTGTGATCGTTTCGGTGTCTCTTTGTTTCGGTGTCCCTTTGTTTCGGTGTCTCTGTGTTTCGGTGTCTCTGTGTTTCGGTGTCTCTGTGTTTCGGTGTCTCTGTGTTTCGGTGTCTCTGTTTCTTTGTGTTTCGGTGTCTCTGTTTCTCGGTGTCTCTGTTTCTCGGTGTCTCTGTTTCTCGGTGTCTCTGTCTCAGTGTTTCGGTGTCCCTTTGTTTCGGTGTCCCTTTGTTTCGGTGTCCCTTTATTTCGGTGTCTCTGTGTTTCGGTGTCTCTGTGTTTCGGTGTCTCTGTGTTTCTGGCGTCTCTGTATTTCGGTGTCTCTGTGTTTCGGTGTCTCTGTGTTTCTGGCGTCTCTGTGTTTCGGTGTCTCTGTGTTTCGGTGTCTCTGTGTTTCGATGTCTCTGTTTCTTTGTGTTTCAGTGTCTCTGTTTCTCAGTGTCTCTGTTTCTCGGTGTCTCTGTTTCTCGGTGTCTCTGTTTCTCGGTGTCTCTGTCTCAGTGTTTCGGTGTCCCTTTGTTTCGGTGTCTCTGTGTTTCGGTGTCTCTGTGTTTCGATGTCTCTGTTTCTTTGTGTTTCAGTGTCTCTGTTTCTCAGTGTCTCTGTTTCTCGGTGTCTCTGTGTTTCGGTGTCTCTGTGTTTCGATGTCTCTGTTTCTTTGTGTTTCAGTGTCTCTGTTTCTCAGTGTCTCTGTTTCTCGGTGTCTCTGTGTTTCGGTGTCTCTGTGTTTCGATGTCTCTGTTTCTTTGTGTTTCAGTGTCTCTGTTTCTCGGTGTCTCTGTTTCTCGGTGTCTCTGTGTCTCAGGACCTCATTAATTCAGTTAAGAGCGTTAAACACTGATGTCATGTTGAGTGTGAGAGAGGCTTGTGCGAGAGTTTTACTTTTTTGTGTGAGAGAGAGCTTGTCTGTGCATTGTCTGTGTGTGTGTGTGTGTGTGTGTTGCGTGTTTGTACTTGTTTGTGTGTGTTTTTGTGCTTGGGTGTTTTTACTTGTTTGTTTGTGCGTGTATTTGTGTGTGTGTGTGTGTGTGTGTGTGTGCTTGGGTGTTTTTACTTGTTTGTTTGTGCGTGTATTTGTGTGTTTGAGTGTGTGTGTGTGCTTGTTTATACTTGTGTGTGTGTGCTTGTGTTTGTGTTTTTGTGTGTGTTTGTGGGAGTGCGTTTGCGTGTGTGTGTGTGTGTAACTCTTTGCCTCGGTGACTTATTTGTTTGTATTTATTCAGACGTGGAACATATTTATGTCTGTTTTGGTCTTTATGTATTTTTTTCCAATATTAATTTCAGTATTGTCTTTCTGTCTCACACACACACACACACACACACACACACACACACACACACACACACACACACACACAGTCCTGCAGAGGCAACTGTGTAACTTCCAATTATGCGCATAGTATAAAGAGTGGAATAAGACAAATAGCGAAAGCTTTTACAAGGTAGTCAAACATATTAAAATGTTAATGCAATGCGCCGGCCGGGGTGGAGCAGTTGCATTTTATTTTTCCACTACAGTAAATCAGACTTAATTATGTTAATGTACACTACTCTCTCACTGAGCTGTGAAGGGAGGATTACTCCACAGGGGGTTAATCTTATTAGAGTACAGTGTTTATTAATGGAACCATTTATAATGAATTAACTTCAATTTCAACAGTTTATGCACCTGCTGTTCTGGGTTTAAACACTTTGCACGAGTGTATATCACTTTTACTGACCTCTTCCTCACTCCCCAATTTACTCTCCGAGTTTATTCAGAGGAAACTGCACACCGCGTTTTTCCACACACTGCGTTTTTGGGTTTAACAAATAAACCTCCTTTATAAAACTTTTACTCTGGAACCTCTCTTTCTCCTCGGTTGATGGAGACTGTGGTTGAGGGGTGAGGAAGACCCCTCTTTGGACCAGTTCTGTGGATTAGAGATGATTGGTTTGCCCAGAAGGATGGAGATGGGGCTGGAGGTGATGGAGATGAAGATGAAGATGCTGTGACTCTTTTTGGGAGTGATGAGGATGGAGTAATGAGGTTGGAGATTAGGGATATGTTTATTAGAGGGCTGACCGTTGGAAGGTTATAGAGACAAACCCAGGAGATGAAATTAGTTTGGACATCTACAGAGGAGGGTGGAGGTAAATAAACCTCCTCTATCTATTACTCTGGAACCTCTCTTTGTCCTGGGTTAGTGGAGAACGTGGTCGAGGAAGAGAGTGTAAAGCAGGGCGAGGAAGAGAGTGTATGCAGGGTGGAGTGGTGTGGTGAAGTTTACAGGGCAGTCGTGACACCTGTAAGTGTTCTATGGAGTAGAGATGATGACTTTGACCAGAAGGTAGGAGATGGGGCTGGAGGTGATGGAGATTAAGATGCTGCGACTCTTTTTGGGAGTGATGAGGATGGAGTAATGAGGTTGGAGATTAGGGATATGTTTATTAGAGGGCTGACCGGTGGAACGTTATAGAGACAAACCCAGGATGGTGAGATTCCATTGGTTTGGACGTCTACAGAGGAGGGTGGAGGTAAATAAACCTCCTCTATCTTTTACTCTGGAACCTCTTTTTGTCCTGGGTTAGTGGAGAACGTGGTCGAGGAAGAGAGTGTATGGAGGGGTATCTGTCAGGGTGTCACTGGGAAACGTTTATAGGGCAGTTATTGAGACTTATAATGTTCTATGGAGTAGAGATGATGGGTTTGACCAGGAGGCAGGAGATGGGGCTGGAGGTGATGGAGATGAAGATGCTGCGACTCTTGTTGGGAGTGATGAGGATGGAGTAATGAGGATGGAGATTAGGGATGAGTTCATTAGGGGGCTGACCGGTGGAACGTTATGGAGACAAACCCAGGGAGGTGAGATTCCATTGGTTTGGACGTCTACAGAGGAGGGTGGAGCTTTATGTTCATAAGAGGATGCTGAGGATGGAACCACCGGACAAGAGGTGGATAGAAAGTCCTACGAGGAGGTTCTCAGATGCGGAGATAGAACAATGATCTACTCTTGTGTCTCCTAATGGAAACAACACGTTCCTCTTAGTACTGCCATCATCGTCCAACGTGGGTCTAATCTACAGAACGTATCATCACGTAAGCTTTGCACATTTCCAATAAAATCTCCGTCATCTGAAACCCCAGACGGTCACTCGGCACGCAAGCGGCAGGGTTCTGTAGCGGAACGTCGCCGCGTCCCGTTCCACAGATACAGCATTGGTACCATTAATAATAAACTTGTCTCCTGTTTCGGCTGATAAGCGAGCTACCGCTGTTTACCACAAGCCTGGACAAGACGCGGGGCAGCGGATCAGCCGCGAACACCCCGGCCGGCGATATGGTCCTCGGTCAGAACCGTGACTCCTTCGGGTTATCGTCGCTGTTCTCCGAGCTCATGTTGCTTTTCCCTTTAAAGTCCCCTTGATATTTAAATATCATTGCCGATTTGGGTCAGAGAGCCTGTCACGGAACCAAGCTGTACTGCGTCCTTACTCGATAACACCGCTGCTGCGGACCGCCTGTGTGTCACACAGGTTCTAAAGGACCTACATCTGCTGCATGCATGAGGCGTGTGATGGGAGGGTCAGGATAACACCTCGCTTAAACAGATTAGGAATAAATTGCTGGGATACGTCCAGATTAGACGGCGTGTGGAGTAATGACATCAGCATTGTGCACCCAGTACCATTCAAAAGTTTGGACACGCCCCCTTTTTGCTTTATCGTATCAGTTCCACGTACCGTAAAGCTGGACTTTGTAGTTCTCCAATTCCATTCTGTAGTCCATCTGTTTGTGTTCTACAGTACATACTGTGTATGTCCCCTTTACTCTGTTCTAATGGTCAGAGCCCCAATAGTACATCCACAGAGCAGTGGTGGTACCATCCATGTTCTTAATTCCACGTCCTGTAAAGATGGACAAAGATGGAGTACAGTCTGGAATTTTAGAACTGCAGGTTTGTTCTACAGTACATACTGTGTTACTCTGTTCTCTAATGGTCAGAACCCCAATAGTACCACCACAGAACAAGGGTAATACCATCCATGTTCTCAGTTCCACTTCTTGTAGAGATGGACTTTGTAGTTCTCCAATTCCAGACTGTAGTCCATCTGTTTGTGTTCTACAGTACATACTGTGTTCGTCCCCTTTACTCTGTTCTAATGGTCAGAACCCCAATAGTACATCCACAGAGCAGTGGTGGTACCATCCATGTTCTTAGTTCCACGTCCTGTAAAGATGGACAAAGATGGAGTACAGTCTGGAATTTTAGAACTGCAGTTGTGTTCTACAGTACATACTGTGCACGTCCCCTTTACTCTGTTCTAATGGTCAGAACCCCAATAGTACCACCCAAGAGCCGCGGTACCATCCATGTTCTCAGTTCCACTTCCTCTAAAGATGGACGTAGATGGACTACAGCCTGGAATTTTAGAACTACAGTTTTGTTCTACAGTACATACTGTGTTCGTCCCCTTTACTCTGTTCTCTAATGGTCAGAACCCCAATAGTACCACCACAGAGCAAGGGTAATACCATCCATGTTCTCAGTTGCACTTCTTGTAGAGATGGACTTTGTAGTTCTCCAATTCCAGACTGTAGTCCATCTGTTTGTGTTCTACAGTACATACTGTGTACGTCCCCTTTACTCTGTTCTAATGGTCAGAACCCCAATAGTACCACCACAGAGCAGGGGTTATTTGGTTTGTGCATTAATCCTGTCCGAGGCGGCACGGTGGCTCAGTGGTTAGCATGTTCTCCTCTCAGCACTGGGGATTCCCGGTTCGAATCCCAATCTGGGTGGAGTTTCCATGTTCTCCCCGTGTCTGTGTGGGTTTCCTCAGGGTTCTCCGGTTTCCTCCCACAGTCTAAAAACATGGATCAAGTCAATTGAGTTCTCCAAATTGCCCCATATAGAGTGTGTGTGTGTGAGTGAGTGAGAGTGTGTCCAGTGATAGATTGGCGTCCTGTCCTGGGTGTATCTGCCCAGTGTCCAAAACGTTCTCCCCTGGATGGGCATGGGGAACCCCCCCATGACTCTAGTAGAGGATAAATGACTCCTATCCCAGCAGTGTCTCTGAGGAGAAATGAAACTACAAAACCCCCCTCACCACATCAGTGTCACTGCAGAACTGACAATAAACAATCCACCACCCAAATGATACCTGTTCTGTGATGCTCCTGACCAACAGAGAACCAACAGGGGACTAACAAACACCAGAACACAGATGGACTACAGTCTGGAATTATAAAACTACAAAGTCCATCTATATGATAAGTGAAGGAAATGATAATGGAGCAAGAAGGGGGCGTGTCCAAATTTGTGACTGTACTGTACGTGGCGAGGTGAGGTGAGGTGGTGGTGGGGATTCTGAGTCTGGCTCTGAGCGGGGTCTTTAGTGGGGAGGACATGCAGTCGTACATCAGTGTTTGGATTATTAGTCTCAGCCGTGTAAACCTTTAATCCCGGTTGCTCTGGATTAGGGAACACGTGTCGAACGGACGTGAGGAATATTATGTTAAATGTTCGAGAAAAAGCAATTTGCCTTCAATTTGCAGGCCCGTGTACAATAATGTTACTGGGGCTTAAGATTGATTCCTTCGGTAATGAAATATGACTCGGAGCACAAATGCAATGTCGTCTCTTTGATGGGTTCTCGAGAAGAAGAAAAAATAATAAACACCGAGTGCTGTTCTAAAGGAAACACGCTCATTTACAACTTCACAAAGCCGGCCTTGCTGTCACACAGTCTTTAACGGCTTAAACGCTGATGCCGTGTCAAATAATATAGACGTGAAACTGAAATCAGTCACCAGAGAGAGAATAAGCACGGCACAATTGTACTAGGGCTGCAACTAACGATTATTTTGATAATCGATTAATCAGCCGATTATTTTTTCGATTAATCGATGGATCGGATAAATAAAAAAATTCGCTCGCTTTTGGAAACAGACTTGTGCTTCAAACTTCCTCACTTTAAAAAACCTGGGACAGGACGTGAAATACGGACATGTCCCAGGAACTGGACGTCTTAACGTCGTATAACGGACGTTAAGACATGTTCTCCATCATGTATCCATCATGCGTGCAGCAACAGTTCATGTTCGCAGAGCTGTATGTTCCACGTTCTTTATTTGTGTGAAGGTGAAGCTCCCGCAGTTTGGATTTGAACAGAAGTTTTTTTTCAGCGTTGGCTGTGTTTCATTTCTACTATTTATAACTTGTTTTGCAGACTCCGCCTCGTTCTGTTCAACCCGCTATTTGTTTCCAGTAGGGCTGCAACTAACGATTATTTTGATAATCGATTAATCGGTCGATTATTTTTTTCGATTAATCGATGAATCGGATAAGTAAAAAAAAAAAAATTCCATGTCTTTACATTCAATCATTTAGCAGACACTTTTATCCAAAGATGTATGTTTTACAGTAAAATTATTCTATAGTATAGTATTATATATAGTAATTTTATTCAAAATGTTTAAGTTAACATTTCCTGTAATTAATGAAAAGCACAATGAAAGAAATAATATATCATCTAACCATCCCTCACTTAACAACAAAAGTCAACTCCAAATAACACATGATACTCAGTTGCCTTCAGTAATGAACTAAATATTGTCTGTTCTGTAGCCTATTGGAAAAAAATAATTAACAAATGAATTAATCAGCTGTGGAAAAAAAATAAATTAACAAATTAGCCAGTTAACAAAAAAAATACCTCTTGTGTGAAATTTCAATTGGACACCGGGACATGTGGCTGCTTTGCACACTGTGTACAAGGCTTCCCCTGTTTGTCTCGACGCGGTCTTAAATATAGAGGGGGGGGGGGGGGGGGGGGTTCAGGGGGGGTTGCGCCGCGCGCAGTCTCCCAGTGCCGGGACATTTAAAACCGCGTACTTTTACGCCGTGCGCGTCAATCCCGCGTGCTGCTATTGCTCCGCTAAAAACCAGGACATGTCCTCACTTTAAAAAATAAACCGGGACGCCCGGGACAGGACGTGACATACGGACGGGTATTCGTATAACGGACGTTAAGACACGTTCTCTATCGCTGTTATTATCCAGTTAACAACCAAACACAGCATGACGCTGCTCTGCGGGTCTCACAGTGTTACGATTTACTTCAGAACTAAAGACTCTCGGGATGTTGTAGAGATTTATCTGCTGTTCAGCTTCATCCTCATCAGGGTTTATTTCAGGAGCTGTGTCATCACCGTGCTGCTGCGCATGTTCGCGGAGCTGCATGTTCCACGTTCTTTAGTGTCAAATAATATAGACGTGAAACTAAATTCAGTCACCAGAGAGAGAATAATCACGGCAGACTTGTACCCTGAGTCTGATGACATCATAACCATCTAAACAACTCTGCATTAAGAGAGTCTTATAAGAGCGGATTAGCAGAGTAGAGCTCGAACCATCAACCTCCAGGTTAACAGTGCAGTTCATGAAGCAGTAAATCCTCACTGCCCGGATCATTTCACTCTCCGGTGCTGCATAACCATCCGGAGAACAATGGACTGATATTGATTCTGAAAGCTTCACTTCACTCCCATCGATTCATAGAACACAGTGCTGATTATTCAGTACTAGTTAAAAGCTGGGTGGTTGGCATGTTCTCCGCTCAGCGCTAGAAATTCCCGGTTCGAATCCCAATCTGGCTGGAGTTTCCATGTTCTCCCCGTGTCCACGTAGGTTTCCTCCGGGTTCTCCGGT
Organism: Corydoras sp. C115; assembly: GCA_019802505.1. Lineage (NCBI taxonomy): Eukaryota > Metazoa > Chordata > Actinopteri > Siluriformes > Callichthyidae > Corydoras > Corydoras sp. C115. Next base: position 468,546 of record JAFMOC010000422.1, read on the forward strand.
TTCCTCCCACAGTCCAAAAACATTGACCAAGTCAATTAAGTTCTCCAAATTGCCCCATATAGAGTGTGTCTGTGTGAGTGTGAGTGTGTGTCCAGGGATAGATTGGCGTCCTGTCCTGGGTGTATCTGCATGGGGAACCGGAATGTTCTCCCCTGGATGGGAATGGGGAACCCCAGGCGACCCTAATAGAGGATAAAGTGGAAGATAATGGATGGATGGATGGGTAAAAGCTTGGCCACGCCCCCCTTCTTGCTCCATTCTCCATTTCCTCCACTTATCATATAGATGGACTTTGTAGTTTTACAATTACGGACTGTAGTCCATCTGTGTTCTGTTTTTTTTTTTTTTTTTTTTTTTTTTTTTTTTTTTTTTTTTTTTTTTTTTTTTTTTTTTTGGTCCTCTGTTGGTTCTCTGTTCTGTTGAGTCAGCACGGTTCTGTAATGGTTAGCATGTCCACCTCTCAGCACTTGGGAGTGTCTGCGTGGGTTTTCTCTCACAGTCCAAAAACGTGGATTCAAGCTAAATTGCCCCTATCTATCTGAAGGTGTTGGCACCCTGTCCTGGGTGTAATCTGCCCAGCGCCCAATACTGGTGCTCGAACCTCACCGTGGTGTTAATTCTCACCTAGGAGAACCTTCTCATGTTCTTTTTCTTTCTTAAACATTCTCCTCTGATATATGTCCCTCTCTGGGGACGGACGCTTCGGTCGTCTCACCTCACACAGCTGTCAGATTCAGCTGCCTCATAACCTCGCAGCTGTGTGTCCACGTGGACGAGAGGTGAAGAGACAGGTCGGCTTCTGTGGAGGTTCTTAATTTTCTGGTTTGTCCACTGAACGTTCTAAAGACACTACGTGTGGTGTTCATTACGATGTTTCTGCTTCATCACAAGCATGATTGTTGGTGTTGAGGTGAGAGCTGTGTGAGTTTCCTCAGACTCTTCTGCACGATTCTCTGTTTGTTCATGAAGTTTGTCTCACGTCCACAAACCAAACATTTCTAAACCGTTGTTCAGCCTCTGGGGGAGTGTCATTGTTCTATCTGTTCTGTTGTGTCGACTGAGGCTCCGTCAGACAGACGAAGAGTCCAGATCAAATCGACCGGCCCTGATTCTCTCACATTCGGTTCCTTTATGTCTTCGGAGAACTTTGTACTTTGTGTTTTGTTAAAGGAAACATTTGAAACTTTAAGTGGCAAAGCGTTTCAGACTTAATGACTTGATTTTGCTTTAATAACGTTTAGACAACACTGCGCAGTGGGTGCTTTGTGGAACCGGGCCGATTTCCACCCATTCAGCGTTCCACAATTTATCGATTGTGTCGGAGCACAATAGTTTAGCATAAGAACCCACAACAAAATGTCAAATTATCCTGTTTTCGCTGAAAAGTGGACTAATTTTTTGGCAGATCAGTCTTAAGAGGGAGAGGATGTTCAGAAAAAAAAAAAAAAAAAAAAAAAAAAACAAAAAAAAAAATACATATATATATATATATATATATATATATATATATATATATATATATATATATATATATATATATATATATATATATATATACACACACACACACACACACACTGTATATATGTATATATATATATATATATATATATATATATATATATATATATATGTATATATATATATATATATATATATATATATATATATATATACATATATACAGTGTGTGTGTGTGTGTGTGTGTGTGTGTGTGTTTGTATGTTTATGTGTGTGTGTATATATATATATATATATATATATATATATATATACATATATATATATATATATATATATATATATATATATATATATATATATACATATACATACACACACATACATACATACATATAGTGTGTGTATATATATATATATATATATATATATATATATATATATATATATATATATATATATATATATATAGGGCGGCACGGTGGCTTAGTGATTAGCATGTTCTCGGTTCGAATCCCCATCTGGGTGGAGTTTCCATGTTCTCCCTGTGTCCGCGTGGGTTTCCTCCGGGTTCTCAATTGAGTTGTCCAAATTGCCCCATGTAGAGTGTGTATGTGCGTGTGTCTGTGTGAGTGAGTGTGCCCAGCGATAGATTGGCGTCCTGTCCTGGGTGTATCTGCCCAGCGCCCGCAACGTTCTCCCCTGAATGGGCATGGAGAACCCCACCGCGACCCTAATATAGGATAAAGCGGAAGTTAATGAATGAATGATATATATATATATATATATATGTGTGTGTGTGTGTGTGTGTGTGTATATATATATATATATATATATATATATATATATATAAAATGTATGTGTATAGGTTTGTGCGCCTGCGTTCGTACATGTATGTGTGTATATATATATATATATATAAAAGTATGTGTGCAGTATTTGTGTGTGTATGTGCACTTGTTTATAAGTATGTATATACTGTATGTGTGGCATTTATGTGCATGTGCACACACACTCATTTGTGTGTGTGTGTGTGTGTGTATATATTAAAAATCACATCTACATTAATATGATAAGCACGCTGTTGTATTTGAGGCAGCTGATCTATCGTTCTTCTTTAAACAGGTTTTATAAATGAAATGAACTTCATCACTGATCCCTCAGAGCCAGAACAATTAATCAGCTCGCTGATATTATCGACCGATCCGATCTCAGCTAATTGCAGACTGCTCTCAACATTTATTACTTCAGACAAATGACTTCTTTAATGCAGAACCGAAACCTTCAGCCCTCGGTGTTTATTCACCTCGACTCCAACATGTGACTGCAGCAGATGAACCCCATTCCCTTTACTGATCATCAGATCGGGATTCAAACTTTACCGCAAACACCTCTGTACGCGATTCACTTACCCAAGCAGTAATACCTGCTCTGGGTATTGTGGGGGTGTTGTGGGGGTATCATTAGAGTACAGAGAACAGAGTAAAGAAGTGCGTAACGGATGGATGCAGACAAAAGTGTATAGCGATCGGTCTCGCCAGCTGATCATCATTTATAAAGCAAGCCGTTCGGAGATAACAGGAGGAAACATGTTCACATCCAGCTGGGCTGCAGCCAAGACATCTCTCTCTCGCTCTCGGAAACGGACGGGCGGCGCAGGTAGAGTCAACAGGTGACCTGGATATCTGACTGCTCCGATTTCCACATGAAAGCCTCTTTGAAGTGTCTAATTGCTGTTCTTCATCACCGCTCTGCACAGCCCGCAGCCTCCCGCCGTCCTTTGTTTCCCTTTGTGTCGGCTGGTTCTGTCTGCTCTCAGCGCTCTGCCTGCTGTCTAAATAACACGCCGTCTTCTCCAAACAGTCATTTTAGAGGCGGCAGTTCCTTTGCGCTCGCCCCAAATCCAATGTCTGGGATCCTGGCAGCGTTGATCCAGACGAGGCGTTATAACAAACGTCGAGCCGGGCGCCTCTTCCTTCATTCCGCTCAATAGGACGGGACGTCGTCTCGGCTGCCAGCCGAAGCGGGCCGACCGTGTCTGCCAGGAACGGCGGATCAGTGGCATGTCGTCTCAGCCTCCCACCTGAATGTCATGCGTACAGGTGGTTTGAACCTGACGCTTTTCCGGCGCTCGCCGCGTTCGGGTCCGTGACTCGTTCTGATCGGCGACGTGTTGGTTTGTTTAATAACTAATAATAAAAATCGAGGTTTAATAAAGTAGCCCTGCTTATTGTTTTTGACACATTTGAAACCGTTTGATCTTCTTTAGAATGTGGAAGGAAACTGGAGAACCCTCAGAAAACCCACCACCAAGTTTGGACATTTGGACGCGCCCTGTTACTGCTACACTTATCGTCCATATCCTCAGTTGCACTTCATATACAGATGGAATTTGTAGTTTTCCAATTCCAGACTGTAGTCCATCTGTTTGGGTTCTACAGTACATACTGTGTACGTCCCCTTTACTCTGTTCTAATGGTCAGAACCCCAATAGTACCACCACAGAGCAGTGGTGGTTCCATCCATGTTCTCAGTTCCACTTACTTAAAGATGGACTTTGTAGTTCTCCAATTCCAGACTGTAGTCCATCTGTGTGTGTTCTACAGTACATACTGTGTACGTCCCCTTTACTCTGTTCTAATGGTCAGAACCCCAATAGTACCACCACAGAGCAGTGGTGGTTCCATCCATGTTCTCAGTTCCACTTACTTAAAGATGGACTTTGTAGTTCTCCAATTCCAGACTGTAGTCCATCTGTGTGTGTTCTACAGTACATACTGTGTACGTCCCCTTTACTCTGTTCTAATGGTAAGAAACCCAATAGTACCACCACAGAGCAGTTGTGGTTCCATCCATGTTCTCAGTTCCACTTACTTAAAGATGGACTTTGTAGTTCTCCAATTCCAGACTGTAGTCCATCTGTGTGTGTTCTACAGTACATACTGTGTACGTCCCCTTTACTCTGTTCTAATGGTCAGAACCCCAATAGTACCACCACAGAGCAGTGGTGATACCATCCATGTTCTCAGTTCCACTTACTTAAGGATGGACTTTGTAGTTCTCCAATTCCAGACTGTAGTCCATCTGTTTGTGTTCTACAGTACATACTGTGCACGTCCCCTTTACTCTGTTCTAATGGTCAAAACCCCAATAGTACCACCACAGAGCAGTGGTGGTTCCATCCATGTTCTCAGTTCCACTTACTTAAAGATGGACTTTGTAGTTCTCCAATTCCAGACTGTAGTCCATCTGTTTGTGTTCTACAGTACATACTGTGTACGTCCCCTTTACTCTGTTCTAATGGTCAGAACCCCAATAGTACCACCACAGAGCAGTGGTGGTTCCATCCATGTTCTCAGTTCCACTTACTTAAAGATGGAATGTAGTTCTCCAATTCCAGACTGTGTCCACTGTGTGGTTCTACAGTAACTACTGTGTACGTCCCCTTTACTCTGTTCCCAGGACCCCAATAGTACCACCACAGAGCAGTGGTGTCCATCCTGTTCTCAGTTCCACTTACTTAAAGACAATTTGTAGTTCTCCAATTCCAGACTGTAGTCCATCTGTGTGTGTTCTACAACATACTGTGTACGTCCCCTTTACTCTGTGATGGTCAGGACCCCAATAGTACTTTTTTACCACCACCACAGAGCAGTGGTGGTTACTTCCAGTTCTCAGTTCCACTTACTTAAAGAGGACTTTGTAGTTCTCCAATTCCAGACTGTAGTCCATCTGTGTGTGTTCTACAGTACATACTGTGTAATTTTTACTCTGTTCTAATGGTCAGAACCCCTATAGTACCACCACAGAGCAATGGAGTTCCAAGAATGTTCTCAGTTGGCCTTACTTAAAGATGACTTTGTAGTTCTCCAATTCCAGACTGCAGAGAAATCTGTTTGTGTTCTACAGTACATACTGTGACGTCCCCTAGACTCTGTTCTAATGGTCAGAACCCCATTTAGAGTACCACCACAGAGCTGGTGGTTCCATCCATGTTCTCAGTTCCACTTACTTAAAGATGGAATTTGTAGTTCTCCAATTCCAGACTGTAGTCCATCTGTTTGTGTTCTACAGTACATACTGTGCAATCCCCTTTACTCTGTTTTGGTCAGAACCCAATAGTACCACCACAGAGCAGTGGTGGTTCCATCCATGTTCTCAGTTCCACTTACTTAAGATGGAATTTGTAGTTCTCCAATTCCAGACTGTAGTCCATCTGTGTGTGTTCTACAGTACTACTGTGTACGTCCCCCTTTACTCTGTTCTTGGTCAGAACAATAGTCCACCACAGAGCAGGGGTTATTTGGGGGGCATTTCCTATCCCAGCGGTGTGACTGAGGGGAGAAATGAAACTACAATCCCCCCCCTCAGCACATCAGTGGCAGAACTGACAATAAACAATCCACCAACGATACCTGTTCTGTGGGCAATCCTAACAACAGAGAACCGAGAACCACCACTAACAAACACCACACAGATGGACACAGTCTGGAATTATAAAACTACAAAGTCCATCTATATGATAAGTGGAGGAAATAGAGAATGGAGCAAGAAGGGGGCGTGGCCAAACTTTTGAGATGTTCTCTACTTTCCTTGATGCAGAGAAAACTCACACAGACACACTCTATATGGGGCAATTTGGAGAACTCAATTGACCCGCTGGAAACCCACGCAGACACGGGGAGAACATGGAAACTCCACCCAGATGGGGATTGGAACCGGGAATCCCGAGCGCTGAGAGGAGAACATGCCAACCACTAAGCCACCGCCGCCGGTTCTCCCGTCACGTTCTTTAAAAGGCAGAAATTAACAGCGACGAGCGTCAGGTCAGTGTGTAGGTGGATGAGTGGCTCGCCGAAGGACGTGTGAGCTTTGCACTCGTTCCGTTGTTTCGGGTCAAGTGAGAGAGGCGGCGTTAACAAAGGCGCGTTCCGACGGCCGAGATGTTTCTGAAGGCAGAGTGTTGGCGCTGTTCACTTAACAGAACGTAGGTTTAATGTGCGCGCACAAAAGCTGTGAAGGACCCGATTAAAACCTCTCCTGCACCTTTTAATCTGCTCCACCGGCTGAAGTGCGGGTTCTGCGCGCCGCGGCTCTTCACAGATTCACAATAATGGAGAATATCGATTGTTCCGGCTGCGTGTTCGCCCCTCGGCGCTTCTGTGCTCGTATCGGCGGGAAGTCGCTCGGTCGCCGGTCTGATTCCACGGCGACGGAATGACGCAGGTGGATTTACGTCCAAGTGAAGTGTACAGTACATACTGAGAACCTGAAGATCCCACTGAGGCAACATCCTCAGAGAACGTTCTGCAGTCAGGATCACATGATTTATCCATCCATCCATTATCTTCTGCTTTATCCTTTATTAGGGTCGTGGGGGGGGTGGGGGTGGGGGGTGCCCGCCCATGCCCATGCCCATGCCCATCCAGGGGAGGACGTTTTGGGCGCTGGGCAGATACACCCAGGACAGGGCGCCAATCCATCACAGGATACACACTCACTCACACACACTCTATATATGGGGCAATTTGGAGAATTCAATTGACTTGATCCATGTTTTTGGACTGTGGGAGGAAACCGGAGAACCCGGAGGAGACCCACGCTGACACGGGGAGAACCAAAAATGCCCCGTCCGGCACTACAACTCTCCAAACCTTTTATTCTCATTGCGTTTTCCCGGCCTCTTTATTTTTATAGATGAGAACTGAACATATGTCAGCAGTCCAGACACATGGATTCAAGGTGAAGCTGCTGCCTAAATTGCGTTTCCCTGGGCAGATAGAGATACTCATCATACAGTTAGACGACACTTTCACACAATGTGACTCTAATGGGGCAATTTGGGAACATGGGGTCAGCCATGAAACGGCCCTTTGGAACAATGAGGATTAACCGGGTTTTGCTCAAGGACCCACATTGGTACACACCCTCCCCATCGTCCTCACCCAGGGGGGATTCGTCAAAGGGCCGGTTATGACCCCCGGAACCAAAAATGCCCCGTCCTGCGCTCCACCCCTCCAAACCTTTAGTTCTCATTGCGTTTTGCCGCCTCTTTATTTTTATAGATGAGAACTGAACATGTGTGACAGTCCAAACACATAGATTCAAGGTGAAGCTGCTGCTCTAAATTGCCCCTATATAGATACTCATCATTCATTTAGACGACACTTTCATCCAGAGTGACTTAATGGTTGGGGTGGGAACATGGGGTCAGCCACTCTGGAACAATGATTAAGGGTTTTGCTCAAGGACCCACCTTGGTACCAATAGAGGGGCAGAACTTAGGGCCGGTTATGACCCCCGGAACCAAAAATGCCCCATCCGGCGCTACAACCCTCCAAACCTTTTGTTCTCATTGCGTTTTCCCGGCCTCTTTATTTTTATAGATGAGAACTGAACATGTGTGACAGTCCAAACACATGGATTCAAGGTGAAGCTGCTGCTCTAAATTGCCCCATATAGATACTCATCATACATTTAGACGACACTTTCATCCAATGTGACTTAATGGTTGGGGTGGGAACATGGGGTCAGCCCTCTGGAACAATGAGAATTAAGGGTTTTGCTCAAGGACCCACATTGGTACCACATCTTCCCCATCGTCCTCACAAGGGGCAGACCGTCAAAGGGCCGGTTATGACCCCCGGAACCAAAAATGCCCCGTCCGGCACTACAACCCTCCAAACCTTTTATTCTTCATTGCGTTTTGCCTGGCCTCTTTATTTTTATAGATGAGAACTGAACATGTGTGACAGTCCAAACACATGGATTCAAGGTGAAGCTGCTGCTCTAAATTGCCCCTATATAGATACTCATCATACATTTAGACGACACTTTCATCCAATGTGACTTAATGGTTGGGGTGGGAACATGGGGTCAGCCATGAAACGGCCCTTTGGAACAATGAGGATTAAGGGTTTTGCTTCAAGGACCCACATTGGTACCACAACTTCCCCATCGTCCTCATGAGGGGCAGACCGTCAAAGGGCCGGTTATGACCCCCGGAACCAAAAATGCCCCGTCCGGCACTCCACCCCTCCAAACCTTTAGTTCTCATTGCGTTTTGCCGCCTCTTTATTTTTATAGATGAGAACCGAACATGTGTGACAGTCCAAACACATGGATTCAAGGTGAAGCTGCTGCTCTAAATTGCCCCATATAGATACTCTTAGTCATTTAGCCGACACTTTCATCCAATGTGACTTAATGTTTGGGTGGGAGCATGGGGTCAGCCCTCTGGAACAATGAGAATTAAGGGTTTTGCTCAAGGACCCACATTGGTACCACACCTTCCCCATCGTCCTCACAAGGGGCAGACCGTCAAAGGGTTTTGCCGCCTCTTTATTTTTATAGATGAGAACCGAACATGTGTGACAGTCTCATAAGTCCTCGCTCGTTCGGCGTGTTCATAAAACAGCGGATATGCATGTGTTGACCTCCGCCCCGCTTTAATAGCGGCTCCATTTTGCTCCCTCATTAATTCTGCTATATAAAGGCTGTAGATATGGTGTTAAATGGAGCTGTGTATGTGGTCATTAGTTATTCTTTATTAGTTTTTTTTTTTTTTTACACCCCGTTTTAGCTGCTGAATTCATTGTGGCTCGTGAAGCACATGTCTGCGAACAGAAGCCCTTTTTAGACTCACCAAAAAAATAAAAAGGGAAAAAAAAAATCACAACTTTATTTCTGGGTGCTTCGGAGGAACAGCTCGCCTTTAATAGCCGAGGTCCTGAAATATTAAGCATGTTAAAACATTATTTAAAAGTTAATCTCGGGTCTCGCTGCCGTGCCTGTCCAAATGCTGCAGACTTAATATTTCATAACCGGGAGGAGAGAAAATCAGTTTACCCTCCCTGTATCTGTTTTTTTTTTTTTTTTTTCTCGCCCCTTTTCCAGCTGTTTGTGTATTGATCGCGGCTCCTGCAGCTCTGCTGTAAACCTAATACAGCTGCATGAGCGTCAAAAATAACGGGGAAAATAATGAATCGCGTTTCCTTTTTATAATGCAGAGGTCTGTGAAAGCGGTGATGTCTGATTAATTACTCTGATTGAACGGGAGGTGGCACAGAAGATTGTAGCTGGAAAGTCATGGCTTGGTTCTTGGTTCGTGGTGGTGTTTAGTAGGTTCTCCTATCTTTGTTGGGTGTGGCACAATGGGAGTGCACTGTCTCAATTTGTCAAGAAAGTCATTTATTGTCAGGAGTATCAGTTTGTTATCAGTTGATGTTCTCTCTGTCTGTAGGTATGCGTTTCCTATGACCGGAAAGTCATGGCTTTCTATTGTTCTTGGTTCGTGGTGGAGTTTAGTAGGTTCTCCTATCTTTGTTGGGGTGTGGCACAATGGGAGAGCACTGTCTCAATTTGACAAGAAAGTCATTTGTTGTCAGGAGTATCACTTTATCAGTATGTTCTCCCTGTCTATAGGTACAGTATGTGGTTCCTAATGTTCTTTGTTCGTGGTGGAGTTTAGTAGGTTCTCCTGTCTTTGTTGGGGTGTGGCACAATGGGAGTGCACTGTCTCTATTTGAAAAAGTCATTTGTTGTCAGGAGTATCAGTTTATCAGTATGTTCTCCCTGTCTGTAGGTATGTGGTTCCTATTGTTCTTTGTTCGTGGTGGAGTTAAGTAGGTTCTCCTGTCTTTGTTGGGGTGGGCCAGGGGGGGTTGGGGGCACAGTGCACTGTCTCTATTTGAAAAAATTTGTTGTCAGGATATCAGTTTATCAGTATGTTATCTTGTGTTGGTTCTGGGTTTCTGTTGTTCTTGGTTCGTGGTGGAGTTTAGTATGTTCTCCTGTCTGTGTTGGGGTGTGGCACAATGGGAGAGCATTGTCTCAATTTGACAAGTAAGTCATTTGTTGTCAGGAGTATCAGTTGATGTTCTCCCTGTCTTTAGGTATGTGTTTCCTATGTCAGGAAAGTCATGGGTTTCTATTGTTCTTGGTTCGTGGTGGAGTTTAGTAGGTTCTCCTGTCTTTGTTGGGGTGTGGCACAAGGGGAGAGCACTGTCTCTATTTGAAAAAGTCATTTGTTGTCAGGAGTATCAGTTTATCAGTATGTTCTCCCTATCTTGTAGGTATGTGGTTCCTTTGCCAGGAAAATCATGGGTTTCTGTTGTTCTTGGTTCGTGGTGGAGTTTAGTATGTTCTCCTGTCTTTGTTGGGGTGTGGCACAAGGGGAGAGCACTGTCTCAATTTGACAAGAAAGTCATTTGTTGTCAGGAGTATCAGTTTGTTATCAGTATGTTCTCCCTATCTTGTAGGTATGTGGTTCCTTTGCCAGGAAAGTCATGGGTTTCTGTTGTTCTTGGTTCGTGGTGGAGTTTAGTATGTTCTCCAAGTGTCTGTGTTGGGGTGTGGCACAATGGGAGAGCACTGTCTCAATTTGACAAGAAAGTCATTTGTTGTCAGGAGTATCAGTTTGTTATCAGTATGTTCTCCCTGTCTGAGGGTATGCGTTTCCTATGACAGGAAAGTCATGGGTTTAATTTGTTTGGTGTATTGGAGTTTGGTATGTTCTCTCTATGTATGTAGGTTTGTGGCACATGGGGTGGCATTGTCTTAATGTGAAAGTAATGTCCTGGGTTTAATTTGTTGTTGGGTGTGTTGGAGTTTGGCATGTTCTCTCTATGTATGTAGGTTTGTGGCGCAGGGGGTGGCATTGTCTTAATGTGAGAGGAATGTCCTGGGTTTAATTTGTTGTTGGGTGTATTGGAGTTTGGTATGTTCTCCATAAGCCAGTACTAATGTGGCAAAGGGGGGATAGCATGGTCTCACTTTCAGGCAAGTCATGGGTTTAATTTGTTTGGTGTATTGGAGTTTGGTATGTTCTCTCTATGCATGTAGGTTTTTGGCACAGGGGGGTGGCATTGTCTTAATGTGAGAGGAATGTCCTGGGTTTAATTTGTTGTTGGGTGTATTGGAGTTTGGTATGTTCTCCATAAGCCAGTACTAATGTGGCAAAGGGGGGATAGCATGGTCTCACTTTCAGGCAAGTCATGGGTTTAATTTATTTGGTGTATTGGAGTTTGGTATGTTCTCTCTATGTATGTAGCTTTGTGGCGCAGGGGGGTGGCATTGTCTTAATGTGAGAGTAATGTCCTGGGTTTAATTTGTTTGGTGTATTGGAGTTTGGTATGTTCTCTCTATGTATGTAGGTTTGCGGCACAGGGGGGTGGCATTGTCTTAATGTGAGAGGAATGTCCTGGGTTTAATTTGTTGTTTGGTGTATTGGAGTTTGGTATGTTCTCTCTATGTATGTTGGTTTGTGGCACAGGGGGGAAGCATTGTCTTAATGTGGGAGTAATGTCCTGGGTTTAATTTGTTGTTGGGTGTATTGGAGTTTGGCATGTTCTCCCACCCCATTCGCTTTACAGATGCCGGCTATCCACCGCTCCGGGATCGGGTGCTTGCATTGCTTGTGTGTGTGTATGTGTGTGTGTGTGTGTGTGTGTGTATTAGTTCCACTGGTGTGACCAGCAGATAACTGAGAGTGTATGTCTGTGGAGTGATGGACTGGGAACCTCTTCAGCCTTTTCAGAAGTAAGTGCTGTCATTGAGACTCAACAGTAAACACTGCTGCTGCCTCGGATATGAAAAGCAGCAGCAGCAGCACTGACCCTCTTGACCCCCCCCCCCCAGAATAAAAAGAATTGTATTTCAAAGCACTTTAATACCCATGTTTCCTCCAAAGCTGCTAACTAAGTGACGCTCAAATCATCCCACTGTCTTTTGTATATGGGAATCTTTGATTCTGTCCCCATCTCCTCCTCGATTCTCTCTGTTACCCCCGAGTCTGTGGTCTTAATGGCTCCGCCTCTTCATGTCCAAATAGCTGGAAAATCCAGGAGACAAAGAAAAAGCAGCACGAGTTTAGAGAGCGTATGGTGGAGCTATTCCTCCTGTTCTCATTTGGACTGTGGGCAGACTTTCTATTTCGCTCTGCTGCTCTTTTGTGATGTTATCGTCTCCTCCTACATACAGCAGAAATGTTACATTAGCTTATTTCTCCAGAGATTAAAGCATATCTCTCATAAAGCAATTTCCCAATGAAACACTGATAATACCTGAATGAGAAACTCTTGGGGAGAACAGATAGTTGCTATATTGTGTTTTTTCCACTATAGTTCTGCTCTCCAGTTTCCAACGAGAGGAAATTGCACTTGGGGCCTTTAATCCACCCCATTTTTAAAGCCCAGTATTCTCGTGGCGTAGATCTATATGTATGGGGAAGAGTGTTTGTGATCCAATCAGTGTAATATATCACTGTGACAGGACACTTGGAGGATTTTCTCTTTCACACAGACAAAAATGCAAACCGTTCAAAAATAGAGCAGTGATGTGAGAGTGCAGGTGTATCTACTGTATATATGTATGTGGGCATTAACACACATATTAATACACACACACACACATATATATGTGTATATGTCTACACATATACACACATGATGTTTATTAAATACATATCCATCCATCCCTTATCGTCCGCTTTATCCTCTATTAGGGTCGCGGGGGGGGGGGGGGGGGTCCCCCATGCCCATCCAGGGGAGAACGTTTCAGCCGCTGGGCAGATAGACCCAGGACGGGGCGCCAATCTATCACTGGACACACACTCACTCACACAGACACACTCTATATGGGGCAATTTGGAGAATTCATCTGACCTTGATCCATGTTTTTGGACTGTGGGAGGAAACCGGAGAACCCAGAGGAAACCCACACGGACATGGGGAGAACATGGAAACTCCACCCAGATTTGGATTCGAACCGGGAATGCCTAGAGCTGAGAGGAGAACATGCCAACCACTAAGCCACCGTGCTGCATATAGTACATATTATATATACAAATAATGTGTGCGTGTGTATATATATATATTCATTCATTCATTCATTATCTCCCGCTTTATCCTCTATGAGGTTTGCGGTGGGGTTCCCCATGCCCATCCAGGGGAGAACGTTTCGGGCGCTGGGCAGATAGACCCAGGACAGGGCGCCAATCCATCGGTGGGCACAAACTCACTCACACAGACACACTCTATATGGGGCAATTTGGAGAATTCAATTGATATATATATAGTGTGTTTGTGTGTGTATGTATCATTTCTCCTGATTGATCTGTTGTGTGTTTTTTGTGTGTGATATGTTCTTTTAGGTTTTTTAACAAGCCCTTTTCTCTTCAGTGGTTGTTATTGTTCCTTCCTCATGTTTTAATTGGATGTTGGACTCTGTTCTGTTGTGGGTTCCATTCTTCAGTGCAGACGAGTTCATTAAGGAATAAATCTTTAAATCTCATGCCACTTGTACGGAGTTGCGATCACAAGCTGCTGCTGATCCCTTTCTTCCCTTTTTTTTTTTTGTGCGACTGACAGGAATCTGCTTTTATTTCTGTATTGATTTATAGAAACGCTACGCTGCGGGTTATTTTTAGTCAGTACCTGGGAAGTTTTCAGTCGATACCCAGATGAGGACTTCAGCGGGGGGTAATGTGTGGGATGGGGTGGGGTGACCTGTTAGAGCCCTGAGAGCCAAGAACTTTCTATAAGTGCGAATGAGAGCGGAGCAGATTGACATGTGGCTTGAGGACGGAGAGTCCATCCATCCATCCATCCATCCATTCATCCAGTATCTTCTGCTTTATCCTCTATCCTCTGAGAGTGCGGTAGGTCAGTGGTCAAGGCATTGGGTTATCAATCTGAAGGTTGGGGGTTCAAATCCCAGGTCACTGAAGTTACCAGTGTGGGTTCTTGAGCAAGACCCTTAACCCTCATTGCTCCAGGGATGTTGTGATGAACCCTGTGCTCACCTTGTAAGTCGCTTTGGATAAAAGCCTCCAATAAATGACCAAATGTAATGTAAATGTATTAGGGTCGCGGGGAGGGGGGGTTCCCCATGCCCATCCAAGGGAGAACATTTCAGGCGCTGGACAGGGCGCCAATCCATCACTGGACACACACTCACTCACACAGACACACTCTATATGGGGCAATTTGAAGAACTCAATTGACTTGATCCATGTTTTTGGACTGTGGGAGGAAACCGGAGAACCCGGAGGAAACCCACGCAGACACGGGGAGAACATGGAAACTCCACCCAGATGGGGATTCGAACCGGGAATCCCTAGCGCTGAGTAATATTGTTACACGCCTTTTTTGATGTTGACCAGTTTGGTTCCCGCATGGTTATTTCTTTCCTCTGTATGGAGGTTGTATGTTCCCCGATGGTCTGTGTGAGTTAAATCCAAAGATCTTAAATACCTCACGTTCTTTACAGGGGGTGTTCCTCTCTCCTGCCCTCTGATGTTGGGATGCTGATCAGGACGAGCTGCTGTGAAAATGAATAGCATATAATCTGCAGTGCCCAGAGATAGATTGGTGCCCTGTCCTGGGTGTATCTGCCCAGCGCCCGAGACGTTCTCCCCTGGATGGGCATGTGGAACCCCCCCCACGACCCTAATATAGGATAAAGCAGAAGATAATGGATGGATATAATCTGCAGTAATCTATAAATCTGATCTTCTTTATTTTGGGGTGAGGCTTTGAGAGCGCCTCATTGGTTAATGCTCCTTTGGCCGGAATGTTGATCGGAGCTTTGGGAGGAGCAGAGCATCTGCTTCAGGAATTTATTTCTTCATTGGCTCATTGTCATGCTGCGGAAACAGCAATCTGTTCTGCTCCTGATATGGAGGGAACCCTCCAATGTGTCTGACATTGATGGACACTAGAATTGCTGCAAGACAAAAGTTTGGCCACGCCCCCTTACTGCTTCACTTATTCTCCATGTTCTCAGTTCCACGTCCTGTAAAGATGGACTTTGTAGTTCTCCAATTCCAGACTGTAGTCCATCTGTTTGTGTTCTACAGTACATACTGTGTACATCCCCTTTACTCTGTTCTAATGGTCAGAACCCCAATAGTACCACCACAGAGCAGTAGTAGGTGGTTCCATCCATGTTCTCAGTTCCACTTCAAGTAAAGACTTAGATGGACTAAAGTCTGGAATTTTAGAACTACAGTTTGTGTTCTAATGGTCAGAACCCCAATAGTACCACCACAGAGCAACTGTAATACCACCCATGTTCTCAGTTCCACGTCCTGTATAGATGGACTTTGTAGTTCTCCAGAATTCCAGACTGTAGTCCATCTGTTTGTGTTCTACAGTACATACTGGGTACGTCCCCTTTATGCTGTTCTAATGGTCAGGACCCCAATAGTACCACCACAGAGCAGGGTTTATTTGGTGGGTGCATTAGTCCTATCCCAGCAGTGTGACTTAGAAATGAAACTACAAACCCCCCCCTCACCACATCAGTGTCACTGCAGAACTGACAATAAACAATCCACCACCCAAATGATACCTGTTCTGTGATGTTCCTGACCAACAGAGAACAGAGAACCAACAGGGGACTAACAAACACCAGAACACAGATGGACTACAGTCTGGAATTATAAAACTACAAAGTCCATCTATATGATGAGTGAAGGAAATAAATGTTGAAGCAAAAAATGGGCAGGGCCAAACTTCGTTTTACTGGTACTGTACACCCAATAAGAATACTTATATTACTCGGGGGTTATTTGGTGGGTGCATTAGTCCTATCCCAGCAGTGTGACTGAGGTGGAGAAATGAAACCATAAACCCCCCTCATCACATCAGTGTCACTGCAGAACTGACAATAAACAATCCACCACCCAAATGATACCTGTTCTGTGATGCTCCTGACCAACAGAGAACAGAGAACCAACAGGGGACTAACAAACACCAGAACAAACTTGTGTCTAAACTTTTGGCTGCTACTGTTTGTAGTTATTAAGACCTTCAGTGATGCTTTAACTAAATCCCAGACTGCAGGCGGTAAACTGGCCAAACTTATTTATCCCGCAGCTTGAAGTGTCTACATTTTATTATTCTGCAAGACTGTCCATATGGCTATCAGCCCCCACCCAACTAACACGCTCTCTCTCTCTCTCTCTCTCTCTCTCTCTCTCTCTCTCTCTCTCTCTCTCTCTCTCTCTCTCTCTCTCTCTCTCTCTCTCTCTCTCTCTCTCTCTCTCTCTCTCTCTCTCTCTCTCTCACACCCCTCTCCCTTTTTGCATGCTGTTCTGCTTGAACCTATTTCCTGGAGCAGAGTCAAAAGGTCAGTCTTATTTTTATTCTATGCAACTCGTCTCTCGACCTCCATGAAAAAACAAAACAAAACGGAATGACTTTAATAACATGTCGTTAACAAACACACACGGTCTGAAATGTTTCATTATTATATTTAATGTATTATTCAGTGATTCCCGCTTATTTTAGGATATAGCTTTTGTCTTTAGATGGAACATTAGACCACGTTGATCGTCTCACACACTTTAAAGAGACGACCGTTCCTCATAGATCTTTAAGGAGAAGTGAGTGGGATGTGGGATGGAGCGTACATGGTTCCAGCACTATTCCAGTGCTTGGACACGCCCTCTTTTTTCTCCATTCTCCGTTTCCTCCACTTATCATTAGATGGACTTTGTAGTTTCACAATTCCAGACTGTAGTCCATCTGTGTTCTGTTGTTTGTTAGTCCCCTGTTGGTTCTCGGTTCTCTGTTGGTCAGGAGCATCACAGAACAGGTATCATTTGGGTGGTGGATTGTTTATTGTCAGTTCTGCAGTGACACTGATGTGGTGAGGGGGGGTTTGTAGTTTAATTTCTCCACCTCAGTCACACTGCTGGGATAGGACTAATGCACCCACCCAATAACCCCTGCTCTGTGCTGGTACTATTGGGGTTCTGAGCATTAGAACAGAGTAAAGGGGACGTCCACAGTATGTACTGTAGAACACAAACAGATGGACTACAGTCTGGAATTGGAGAACTACAAAGTCCATCTCTACAAGAAGTGGAGCTTAACATATCCCTGATCTTTATCTCTATCCTCAGCATCCTTTGGTCCAGGTAGTCTAATTACATAAATTAGCGGGAGTTTAGTAGGTTCCCCCCTCCCTCCCTTCTTCCCCTCATTTTAGTGCACACAAACTTTCCTGAGATAATTATAAATAAATCATGTGTTTTTTTTTTTATTACTTGGCTGATCATATGAACTTTGTTTATGAGCTGCTCATGTTGATGCTTGGCGCCACATAAATCCATTTTTTTAATGGCTGTATTTGCACACTGATCACATCCTGATCGTATCCTGAAGAGCTGGGGCTGTTTGCGATGCACAGGTAGCGCAGTTCAAACTGGACTTCTGGCTCTTACTAATTGGACTAGCGGTCCTGCAGGACGCCTCAGTGGACTTACATTTGGTTTTCCAGTTGTTAGAGTTGTTACAATTGTTAAATCTGGGTTACATGATCATCACACAATCTGTACATGGCTGTCCTACACTGTTGATGCTGCCCCCCCGCTCAAGGAGGATTAGTCCCCCACTGAGCCTCGGTCCTCACAAGGAGTTTTTGTCTTGCCACTGTCTCTTTGGCTTGCTTTTTGGGGGTTTAAAGGTTTATAACTCTGTAAGACTATTAGAAAAAGCACAATATAAAATATAAAAAGCGCTATATATAAAAAATATTCTTGATCTTGAACTCTTTATAATCATATAATAATAACTTTATAATCTTTAATGAACCCTGCGTTTGGATACTCTGTGTTGTCCGTATTAAAACACACCTCCATTCTAAAGATCACTATTATTCAGTCTCATTGGTTTAGCTGGTCAAGCATTTAGCCATCCATGCTGGAACCTTGTGTCCTTCCAACAGTGTGGAAATATTATGGGGAAGGCCCTACTCTAGTTCCAACATGACTGTGACCCTGTAACTGTCTATACTTCTGTAGTGTACGTGGCTGAATCCTAAAACATTCTAGATGTTGCGTTACAGCAGGTCTTAACCGTGAGTCTGGTTTCTGTGATGTTCTAAGGTTTTTATACATCCATCCATCATCTTCCGCTTCATCCTGTACTAGGGTCGCGGTGGGGTTCCCCATGCCCAGGGGAGAACGTCTTGGGCGCTGGGCAGATACACCCAGGACAGGGTGCCGAATCCATCACTCACTCACACAAACACTCTACAGTATATGGGTCAATTTGGAGAACTCAATTGACCTTGATCCATGTTTGTGGACTGTGGGAGGAAACTGGAGAACCCGGAGGAAACCCACGCAGACTCGGGGAGAACATGGAAACTCCACCCAGATGAGGATTCGAACCGGGAATCCCAAGCACTGAGAGGAGAACGTGCTAACCACTAAGCCACCCTGATGTTTATCAGTTCGTGATATTTCATGATCTTGTTCCGGACGTTGCAGACCCTCTGCAGTGGGTGTAATGCAGCTTCAAAAAGGAAGAACAAAAGAAATTTCGAGTGGATTTCAGAAAGAGCCGGAGTTATAGGGAGGAGATTGAGGAGCACAAAGGCCCGGGCTTCGGGTCTGATTAGTTCGAGGTTCCATTTAGCCGAAGACAGACTAGCGCGCTGTCTTATCATAATTAGAGCTCTCCCACTTTTACCTTTCACATGTAATTAGTTTCCGCTTTAATATTCCTCCGATGTTAAATATTTAACGGCGTAGAAGAACAGGCGCGCCAGAGAAAGGAAGTTGTTTCTAATTAAAACCCAATGATCGAAATGTATTGCTTCTCATGTTTCAATAATTAACTCAATATGGCCGTTTAGAGGGAGAACCACACACGGGGGGGGGCGAGGACAAACCGGGCCATCGGCTGGGATTCAGACGGCCGACCGAGCCTCTCTGGAAAAAACTCTGTGGACGTGTCTCCCGGCGTGAGGAATGGGTTTCGGGCCGATGTGGGTTGTGGAAGTACAAAGGCACGGTACGAGGTTTAAATCCTGATGCAGCCGAACCACAGGGAAATATCCCGGAATCTATATTTTCGTTCATTTGCAATTATGGCGTGGAGAGAAGTTGTTGGTTTTGCGTCGAGTCAGCTGTTTATCACCGTATATCGCCGTGGAGCTGTCCGGTGCTGAAGTGCTGAACCTGCATAAAGCGTAATGTCTGAAAAGTGGGTCGCCATCAGCATAACTCAGGACGCGGAACGTAATTAACCCCGGCAGGCGAGGTGTTAACCAATCGAGACACAATGTCCAGTAACGAGTTTAGTAAATATATGAGGGAGCTCCGTGAAAATTATATCTTTTTATATCTTAGGGGTTCCAATCTCAGTGTGAGGTCAATAACGGGCTGATTGGATGAGTTTGG
The DNA here is from genome assembly GCA_019802505.1 of Corydoras sp. C115. Taxonomy (NCBI): domain Eukaryota; kingdom Metazoa; phylum Chordata; class Actinopteri; order Siluriformes; family Callichthyidae; genus Corydoras; species Corydoras sp. C115. Next base: position 488,203 of record JAFMOC010000422.1, read on the forward strand.
GGTGGCAGACCTGCACGGATCACTGACTTTAAGAGCTAGAACCGGGTTTGTGACTCAAGCCTCATTGCCCAACATCGGTGTCTGTCCTCACAAGATGGTCAAACACTGAGGTCTTCCATCCATTATCTTCCGCTTTATCCTTTACTAGGGTTGCGAGGGGTGGGAGGGTTCCCCATGCCCATCCAGGGGAGAACGTTTTGGGTACTGGGCAGATACACCCAGGACAGGACGCCAATCCATTGCTGGCCACACACTCACTCACACAGACACGCTCTATATGGGGCAATTTGGAGAATTCATCTGACCTTGATCCATGTTTTTGGACTGTGGGAGAAATCCGGAGAACCCAGAGGAAACCCACGCAGACACGGGGAGAACATGGAAACTCCACCCAGAGGGAATCCCTAGCGCTGAGAGGAGAACATGCTAAACCACCAAGACCACTGAGGTCTTGTAAAAAAAAAAAAAAACTAATAATAATGATAAAAAATAAATAAAATAAAATAATAATAATAATAATAATAATAATAATAATAATTATTATTATTAAAGAATAATAATAATAATAATAATAATAATAATAATAATAATAATGATTAAAAAATAATTAATTATAATAAATTATAATATAATAAACTATAAAAAATGATACTTACTAAAAATAAAATAATAATAATAAAAAATAAATAAAATATAATAATAATAATAATAATAATAATAATAATAATAATGATAAATAATAATAATAAAATAATAATAATAATAATAATAATGATTAAAATAATAATAATAATAATAATAATAATAATAATGATTAAAAAAAAATAATTATAATAATAATAATGATAAAAATAAAGTGTTCCCCAAGAGCAAGTGCAAAGCAAAGCTGTTGATGGACTTGTCCAGTGGTTGAGGTGTTGGACTATCAATTTGTAGTTTGGGGTTCTCTTACATTTACAAGTGTGGGCCCCTGAGCCCGGCCCCTTAACTCTTATTGCTTCAGGGATGCTGTATACACCGGCCCTAACCATCACTTTGGGGATACTTATAAGTGGCTTTGGATAAAAGCTTCTGCACAATGATTTCATGTCGTACAGAACGGAATCTGAGGTTCTCTGCACACGCTCAGCTCTCCGTGCAAAGATGACGGATGCAGGTATCAAGAGGCTAAACAAACTCCAAGTGGCCTGTTGAGACTCCGACTAGCTTAGAAGATTTGGGGTAATGCTGTGATCTGCGCCCGACTGTGGGAAGCCGTAATTTCTCTTTTTTTTGTCATGAAATAAAAGGCAGTTGCTTAAAGGGAAGCGTTTTGCTGAGATCAGCAGAACAACAGTGGAGGAGGACATTTGTGATTCTTTCTATGTATTTGCCAGAGGGTTTTTCATTAGCGGCCCAAGAGGCCTGTCTTCAAACGGCGCCGCTGTCATACGGCGGGTCTTAAAGCGGCGCCTTCCGTACAGCGGCTTACGGTTCTAAGCCGACTCGAGTTTGCAGTTATTGAGGAAGGGTCCAAAGAGAACCGCTTCCGTCAATAAATCACAAAATAGATCACGAAATAAAGAGAACCTACCTCACTTCACCTGGTTTCTCCATCCATCCATCCATTCATTATCTTCCACTTTATCCTCTACTAGGGTCACGGGGGGGTTCCCCATGCACATCCAGGGGAGAACGTTTCGGGCACTGGTCAGATACACCCAGGACAGGACGCCAATCCATCGCTGGGCACACACTCACTCACACAGACACACTCTATATGGGGCAATTTCAAGAATTCAACTGACTTGATCCATGTTTTTGGACTGTGGGAGGAAAGCGGAGAACCCGGAGGAAACCCGCGGACACGGGGAGAACATGGAAACTCCACCCAGATTGGGATTCGAACTGGCGTCCTGTCCTGGGTGTATCTGCCCAGAGTCCGAAACCATCCGCTGCCCTGTAGGAGAATAGCGCCCACTATGGGATTGAGCTTGCAGTGGTTCCTGGTGCATGACTGTGATGTTTTACCAGTTTCCTAGGTGGAGTTTTCATGTTCTCCCATGTAGGGTTTCGTTGGGTTCTCTGTTTTTTGCTCGCAATCCAAAAACATGGTTTCAAGGTGAAGTGGCTGCTCGAAATTGCCCCTATATTGTGTGTGCGAATGTGTGCCCAGCATTAGATTGGCACTTTTTGTGAGTCCATCTGTGTTCTGGTGTTTGTTAGTCCCCTGTTGGTTCTCTGGTCTCTGTTGGTCAGGAGCATCACAGAACAGGTATCATTTGGGTGGTGGATTGTTTATTGTCAGTTCTGCAGTGACACTGATGTGGTGAGGGGGGTTTAGTGCAGCAGTGCTGCTGGAGTTTCATTTCTCCAGTTCAGTGACACTGCTGGGATAGGACTAATGCACCCACCAAATAACCCCTGCTCTGTGGTGGTACTATTGTGGTTCTGACCATTAGAACAGAGTAAAGGGGATGTACACAGTATGTACTGTAGAACACAAACAGATGGACTACAGTCTGCAATTGGAGAACTACAAAGTCCATCTTTACAGGACGTGAAACTGAGAACATGGATGGTATTACCGTTGCTCTGTGGTGGTACTATTGGGGTTCTGACCATTAGAGAACAGAGTAACACAGTATGTACTGTAGAACACAAACTGTAGTTCTAAAATTCCAGACTTTAGTCCATCTAAGTCTTTACTTGAAGTGGGACTGAGAACATGGATGGTACCACCACTGCTCTGTTGTGGTACTGTTGGGGTTCTGACCATTAGAACAGAGTAAAGCGGACGTCCACAGTATGTACTGTAGAACACAAACAGATGGACTACAGTCTGGAATTGGAGAACTACAAAGTCCATCTTTACAGGACGTGGAACTGAGAACATGGACAATAAGTGGCGCAAAAAAGGGGCGAGGCCAAACTTTTGATTGGTACTGTGCTGGTTTTTAGCTGGAGTTCCAGCTTCCTATCGTCATGGCTTGTAGTTTTCGCTGAGAGTTTCATCCTGATGACGTTAAACGTTTTTTTATTAAATGAAAATTAAATGGTTTTTATGTAATTAAACATGGTTTAATTAAATTAAAACATCACCCTGTTTAGATAAACGTGTATAAATGGTAGGCCGTTGGATGGGAACCCGCCCCAGCACAGACAGAACGATGGTCACATGGTCACATGGTCCCTAATCGTGCGAGTCCCGGTGAACAGGGTCCTCTGATCAAAGCTATAAATATAAATGAATGCGCCCTGATCCAGTCCTTTGCTCATCAGACGCCGGCGCGACCTTAACGAAAACAGGCAGAGCTATCCGGGCCGCGCCTCGCCCTGGCGCCGTGTTTGCTGTGTGCGTGAGGTTCTGCAGTCAGAGAGCAGGGCCTCGTTATCCGCAGGACGCGGACCTCCCCACATCCGCCGCGATAATGGGCGCTATGAAATTTGCAGCCGGTTGTGATGCTTCCCCATGCACTCGAGTCCCACTTAACCATGACATTTAATTTTACCTGGGGATGTGGGGTAATGGAATTGTTTATTAGATGGCACTACCAAGATGGATTTCCGAGGGGGCAAGAGTTTTAAGATGCACCCCCGTTTCTACTATTCTCCTGGTAGCCTTTAAATTGGATGCTCTTGAATGGCCTTTCTGCTTTTTATTTCCCTTTGGCTTTGCCGGCGGTGGAGCTGCATCCCAAATGCCGCATCAGCGAGGTCTCGCGCTGCTCCGAACCCTCGCTCTCCCCACCTGTGGCCCAGCACGCCGGCCTCAAGGTTATCAGCGCCAGTGAGCCGGGTGTTGAAGATGAAAGCAAAAGGAGAAAGCAAAGTTGCCCTGCTTGAATACATTAGAGGATGAGCGTAATCGCAGTCGGAGGGGCGGCTGCGGGTTTTAGGATAACTTTGACTGCTTACCTTTTCTGTGTTCACCTCAATCCCCCCTCCATCTGTAATTCTGCGGAATAACCCCGTCGCGTGTCATTATCTGGGGCAATTGCGTAAAGCCATCCCCTGTAGGCTTTCGTTGGGTTCTCTGGTTTTCGCTCGCAATCCAAAAACATGGTTTCAAGGTGAATTGGCTGCTCGAAATTGCCCCTATATTGTGTGTCTAGCATTAGACAAACCTGATTTAATTAAGGCGATAACGATCTAGTGCTTAAATTAGCAGAACCAATACAGACTCCATCCCTGCAGGACGTCCTCAATGGACTCATAGAGTTTACAATTGTTAAATCTGGGTCACATGATCATGTACATGGCTGTCCTACACTGTTGATGCTGCCCCCCCCACCCCGCTCAAGGAGGAGGAGTCCCCCACTGAGTCTCGGTCCTCACAAGGTTTCTTCATTAAAATAACAACATAACAGGGAGTTCTGTCTCGGGTTCTCTGGTTTTCTCTTGCAATCCAGAAACATGGTTTCAAGGTGAAACCTCTAAATTGCCCCTATATTGTGTGTCTAGCATTAGACAAACCTGATTTAATTAAGGCGATAACGATCTAGTGCTTAAATTAGCAGAACAAATACAGACTCCATCCCTGCAGGACGTCCTCAATGGACTTATATAGTTTTTAATTGTTAAATACGGGTCACATGATCATCACACAATCTGTACATTAGTGTCCTACACTGTTGATGCTGCCACCCCGCTCAAGGAGGATGAGTCCCCCACTGAGTCTCGGTCCTCACAAGGTTTCTTCCTTAAAATATCAACATAACAGGGAGTTTTGTCTTGCCACTGTCTCTTCAGCTTGCTCTTTGGGGGTTTAAAGGTTTATAACACTGTAAAGCTGCTTTATGACGATTTATTATTGTAAAAAACACTATATAAATAAATGACTTGAACTTAAATTAGTTGAACTTACTCCAACAAACCTGATTTAATTAAGGCGATAACGATCTAGTGCTTAAATTAGCAGAACAAATACAGACTTGATCCCTGCAGGACGTCCTCAATGGACTTATATAGTTTTTAATTGTCAAATACGGGTCACATGATCATCACACAATCTGTACATGGCTGTCCTACACTGTTGATGCTGCCCCCCCCCCCCCCCCGCTCAAGGAGGATGAGTGTCTTGCCACTGTCTCTTCGGGCGGCACGGTGGCTTAGTGGTTTAGCACGTTCTCCTCTCAGCACTAGGGATTCCCGGTTGGAATCCCCATCTGGGTGTAGTTTCCACGTTCTCCCCGTCTCCGCGTGGGTTTCCTTCGGGTTCTCCGGTTTCCTGCCACAGTCCAAAAACATGGATCAAGTTAATTGAATTCTCCAAATTGCCCCATATAGAGTGTGTGTGTGAGTGTGTGCCCAGTGATAGATTGGCGTCCTGTCCTGGGTGTATCTGCCCAGAGCCCGAAACGTTCTCCCAGGATGGGCATGGGGAAACCCACCCCCCACTCCGTGACCCTAGTAGAGGATAAAGCGGAAGATAAATGGATGGATTTAAAACAGGTGGCTTAGTGGTTTAGCATGTTCTCCTCTCAATGCTAGGGATTCCCGGTTCGAATCCCCATCTGGGTGGAGTTTCCATGTTCTCCTCGTGTCCGCGTGGGTTTCCTCCCACAGTCCAAAAACATGGATCTAGTCAATTGAATTCTCCAAATTGCCCCATATAGAGTGTGTCTGTGTGAGTGAGTGTGTGCACAGTGATAGATTGGCGCCCTGTCCTGGGTGTATCTGCCCAGCGCCCGAAACGTTCTCCCCTGGATGGGCATGGGGAACCCCCCCGCGACCCTAATAGAGGATAAAGCGGGAGAAAATGAATGATTGAACTGTCTCTTCAGCTCGCTCTTTTGGGTTTAAAGGCTTATAAATTAAAGCTGCTTTGTAACAATGTATTATTATAAAAAGCGCTCTATAAATAAATGGCTTACTCAATTACTAACTTTAAATACTATCTGCGTTTTCTTAACCAACCCGGCGACAGGGTCGGTGGTACAGTAAGAAGCCACCTGATGTAAATACATGTCCACACTGATGGACATATCAGCATCGGATTTGAAATGAGACACAGCCGAGCACCCTGTGTATGAGAGTGACCCTCCCTCACGCCTGTTACGTCTCCATTACACTCGGTTCTGTTATATACGCAGAACGCCGTTCACTTGTCCACCTGTCCTGGTCGGCGGTCGCGTTGCGCCTGACAGAAGGCATTACGCTTGTCCTGGAGCGACGCTCTCGAGCTGTAGGCCACTCCGCCCGCAAATGTACCTTTAGTGCCGCCGCTCCATAATAGATCTTATCGTTGCTAATTAGATGACTGAAGACCGACGAGCACTCCACTTGCCCGATGTCCTCCCATTAAGCGACGTGCACTTAATGGCAGAGAAATGCACGCTCCATTATCAGCACCATCTCCTCGCACTCGTTTTCTCCCTCTATTATTATTTTATTTTATTTTAGCCCTCCCTCCTCTCCATCATTCGTCCCGTGGCTCGGCTTTCTTGTCTCCCGCCGGTGCTAATTGTGTACAGAAGTGTAATTTTGTCCGGGTCGGACAACTAGGACACTGTTTCCTTGCTCTCGCATCTCTGCTGGTAAGAGAAAAGAGCGTCTTGGTTAACGTTCTCGAGATTTAACCATGGACCTGGGTCCGTTACTAATGACATCTTGGAGGATGCTCACCCATCGGCCATTAGGTCAGACGCACGTCCTTGTTTCCACGCGTATTTTCCGTTTAATGAGCTCCTCCAGCGTCTAGATGAGGTTCTACCGACTCAGCTGATCAGTCCGTCATACTTTGTTCTGAATCCGTCGGTCACCCCACAGGGGCATCACTGATGAGTGACACTGCTGACCCCAGACTAACCCAGCAACCCAACACATCCAGCTCCCAGCATCCTGTAGGCGTAGTCCAGAGGGTCTTGTTTGATGTTCTCGAGATTTAACCATGGACTTGGGTTCGTTACTAATGACAACTTGAAGGATGCTCACTCATTGGCCATTAGGTCAGATGCACGTCCTTGTTTCTACGCGTATTTTCCGTTTAATGAGCTCCTCCAGCGTCTAGATGAGGTTCTACAGACTTGTCCTGACCGATGAGTGACACTGCTAACCCGAGACTAACCCACCAACCGAACACGTCCAGCTCCCAGCATCCTGTAGGTGTAGTCCAGCCAACACGAATGATAACGTGAGGCACGGTAGCTGAGTGGTTAGGATGTTGGGCTGTCAATCTGAAGGTTGGGGGTTCAAATCCCAGGTCCACTGAAGTTACCAGTGTGGGTCCTTGAGCAAGACCCTTAACCCTCATTGCTCCAGGGATGTTGTGATGAACCCTGTGCTCACCTCGTAAGTCGCTTTGGATAAAAGCCTCCAATAAATAACCAAATGTAATGTAATGTGCTCTTGATCTCTAGTTGGGGATCAATCTTAAGGTTGGGGGTTCGAATCCCGGGTCTTATGATGTTACCACTCTGGTTTCTTAAGCAAGGCCCCTCACCCTCGTTGCTCCAGGGGGCTGTATCATGTCTGACCTTCACTGAGTTGAGAGATTTTTGGATTGAAGCATCTACAAAATGTCGGTTTGGCTCATTTTGCTGTTGTTTATATTCACCAAGTTTATAAACCAACATCTTAACCAGCAAAATATTAAAAACATTTGTTTTTTTTAAAAAAACCACCCCTATATCGTGCTAAATAACTTCATCATAAATGAGTTCTGCTTGTGAAGTATGAAATTAAGTAGAAAATGGGCAATTTATCCATAGAAAATAAATAATTAATTAATTACCACTAATTAGTTAATTCATTCATTCATTCATTATCTTCCACTTTATCCTCTATTAGGGTCGCGGTGGGGTTCCCCATGCCCATCCAGGGGAGAACGTCTCGGGCGCTGGGCAGATGGACCCAGGACAGGGCGCCAATCCATCGCTGGGCACACACTCACTCACACAAACACACTCTACATGGGGCAATTTGGAGAATTCAATTGACTTGATGCATGATTTTGGACTGTGGGAGGAAACCGGAGAACCCGGAGGAAACCCACGCGGACACGGGGAGAACATGAAAACTCCACCCAGTTGGGGATTCGAACCGGGAATCCCTAGTGCTGAGAGCAGAACATGCCAACCACTAAGCCACCGTGCCGCCCTATTTAGTTAATAATTTTTTTTATTTTTAATTGATTCATGTGTTGTCATCGATGATAAACAATTGTAAACAAAGGTTTCAGCTTAATCGGATAACGGGAAGTGGGTGAAATAGTGGGGAGTGGGGGTTCCCCATGCACATCCAGGGGAGAACGTTTCGGACGCTGGGCAGATACACCCAGGACAGGGCGCCAATCCATCGCTGGGCACACACTCACTCACACAAACACACTCTACATGGGGCAATTTGGAGAATTCAATTGACTTGATCCATGTTTTTGGACTGTGGGAGGAAACCGGAGAACCCGGAGGAAACCCACGCGGACACGGGGAGAACATGGAAACTCCACCCAGATTGGGATTCGAACCGGGAATCCCTAGCGCTGAGAGGAGAACATGCCAACCACTAAGCCACCGTGCCGCCCAGACAAACAGATACAGTTAATATAGGGGTGATGGTTAAAAATACTACACTGTTTAATCCACCTGGATCGATCTGGTAGTGCGCTCTTGCCTCTTTTGTGCGGCAGTAAGTGGAGGACGTGGTTGTTGACGTGCACCGGCGGGACGTCCTTTTGTCTGGACGTGGAACCGACATGGAGCGTGTGTCAGTCTACAGCTGTACTCATAGAACCATTTGAAGTGCAGCTGTCACTGTGACCCACTGCGGCCCTTTGACGTCCATCCTCTCTTACATCAGTGTGTGTGTGTGTGTGTGTGTGTGTGTGTGTGTGTGTGTTCCACGCATCTCGATACCAGTCCATCACCTCGGTCCTGGGTGTGAGCGGGTCCATTTTCCTACGCTTTCTGTTTTTATTAATCAGCCTGTCAGCTTACTAATGCCTGGATCAATGTGACAGCGTCTCACCTGAGTGGTCAGGGGTTAAAGCACTTCCACACACTCTCCCCACACTCTGTCACCACGCGCCGGAACGTTCCACTCGTCTACCGCTGCCCCGGGAGCCGTCAAATCACTGACTGATCGGTAATGAAGTCTGTATGAATCCCCTGAGTGCAGAGCGCTGCCATACTGAAGATTTGTGCTTTAGCCCCTCAAGTGCTTTATTTTCCTTTTTTTAGACAGGGCTGCCTAATTTGGGCCCACGCTCCTCTCGCGTTGCCCCACCGTAGTGGCATGACTCACTTCACTTCCCTCAACCACCGTCTGCGATACAGTCCTCACTGCGTTGTTGATCGGACGATGGCGACATGTTTTGATTAGCAGAGTACGATGTCGGTTCCGACTCTCAGCTCATCTCATTATATTCCTCTGGAGGAGGGTTAGCCATGACCATATAGGGGACAACGTTTCGGACGCTGGGCAGATACACCCAGGACAGCGCACCAGTCCATCACTGCGAACATGCTCACTCACACAGATAGGGGCAATTTAAATAGGAGCAATTTATCCATCCATCCATCATCTTCTGTTTTATCCTCTATTAGGGTCGCGGGGGGGTTCCCCATGCCCATCCAGGGGAGAATGTTTCGGGCGCTGGGCAGATACACCCAGGACAGGGTGCCAATCTATGACTGGGCACACACTCACTCACACAGACACACTCTATATGGGGCAATTTGGAGACTTTAAAGACCTTGATCCATGTTTTTGGACTGTGGGAGCAAACCGGAGAACCCGGAGGAAACCCACACGGACATGTGGAGGACATGGAAACTCCACCCAGATTGGGATTCGAACCGGGAATCACTAGCACTGAGAGGAGAACATGCTAACAACACTAAGCCTCCATGGAGCAATTTAAAAGAGCCAATTCCCCTTAAATCCATGTTTTTGGACTTTGAACCCGGAGGAAACCCACGTGGATGTAAATTGTGTTAAACGACTTTTTCGTAATTTAATTCTGCTTGTGAAATTATGAGATTAAGTAGAAAATGGTCGATTTATCAATAGAAAACAAAATGTGTTAATTACCACTAGTTAGTTAATTAATTATCTATCACTGGGCACACCCTCACTCACAGAGACACACTCTATATGGGGCAATTTGGAGGATTCAGTTGACCTTGATCCATGTTTTTGGACTGTGGGAGGAAACCGGAGAACCCGGAGGAAACTCACGTGGACACGGGGAGAACATGGAAACTCCACCCAGATGGGGACTTGAACCGGGAATCCCTAGCACTGAGAGGAGAACATGCCAACCACTAAGCCACCGTGCCGCCCATTTCATGTGTGTATTTGTGTTATTTATGTCTATATAGTGAGGCGGCACGGTGGCTTAGTGGTTAGCATGTTCTCCTCTCAGCGCTAGGGATTCCCGGTTCGAGTCCCCATCTGGGTGGAGTTTCCATGTTCTCCCCGTGTCCGCGTGGGTTTCCTCCGGGTTCTCCGGTTTCCTCCCACAGTCCAAAAACATGGATCAAGTCAATTGAGTTCTCCAAATTGCCCCATATAGAGTGTGTCTGTGTGAGTGAGTGTGTGCCCAGTGATAGATTGGCGCCCTGTCCTGGGTGTATCTGCCCAGCGCCCGAAACGTTCTCCCCTGGATGGGCATGGGGAACCCCACCGCGACCCTAATAGAGGATAAAGCGGAAGATAATGAATGGATGAATGTCTATATAGTGTACGGCGTTTTATTAATTTATTAATTTAATAATTTGAATATTCTCCCCCCCCCCATCTTTAAGCAGAACTTCTGGGTTTAAATCTGACAGCTTTGTGTTTTTCACTCTGTTAGGACGCCGTCTCCCGTCTAAAGACATTTTCCTGCTCCAGAGGACAAAAATGTGCTTTTTCTGCTTTTAAATCATCTCTGTGAATTAATTAAGTTATTTTAAGCAGATTTAAACATTATAACGTAATAGAATCTCACAAAACCTCGGCGCTCCATCTTGGCCCGCTTCGCCTCCGCCGGATTAATTTTTTGGCCCGTTATGAAAGGGAATTTGGACACCTCCGCTCTCAGTCTCTTTTTCTCGCCTCATTTATTGATGGCTTTGATCTGCTGAAGCACAACACGGGTTCGCACACATTCACACAGTTTGTTAAATTCAGGAATGACTTCAAACATCCCATCTGCTTTTTCATTTATTGTTCTGACAATGCCCCTCCGTAGTGGCAATCACCGTCTCCCTGCGGTTCTGTCATTGGTTTACAGCATTTGTAGAGTTAAGAAAGCAGCTTTAATTGTGCACAGAACACTTGTCTCACCTTGTGCATGTGTGTTCAGCATCACAGACACACAGACCACTTAATAACTCACATTATATTAAATTTAATTATTCTTCATGGGGTTCAGGCTTAGAAGCTACATTTTAAACAATGTACTATTACTATTTATATATATATATATATATATATATATATAAATAAACTTGTGTTTATTATGGCAATGCCTTAATAAATGAAGTTGTGGCTGCTCAGTGGTCAGAGTGTGTGTTCTCAGTGTTTAGGAGGTGGGCAATTAGTGGTCATGGGATAGGCGCTCGGTGGTCAGGTTGTAGCAGCTTGGTGGTCAGGGTGTTGGCACTCTCTGGCCATGGGTGTGGGCGCTCGGTGCTCATGGGGTGGATGCTTAGTAGTCAGGATGTGTATGTTCGGTGGTCAGGGTGTGTGCTCAGTGTTTAGGATGTGGGCACTCGGTGGTCATGTGGTTGGCATTCGGTGGTCAGGGTGTGTGTGCTTGGTGGTCAGGGGGTGGGCGCTTAATAATCAGGGTGTGTGCGCAGTGGTCTTGGTGTTTGGGCACTCAGTGGTCATGTGGTTGGCATTTGGTGGTCAGGGTGTGTGTGCTTGGTGGTCAGGGGTGGGCACTTAATAGTCAGGGTGTGTGCACAGTAGTCATGGTGTTTGGGCACTCGGTGGTCAGGGTGTTTTGGCGTTCGGTGGTCAGGGTGTTTGGGCGTTCGGTGGTCAGGGTGTGTGTGCTTGGTGGTCAGGGTGTGTGCGCAGTGGTCATGGTGTTTGGGCGCTTGGTGGTCATGTGGTTGGCATTTGGTGGTCATGGTGTTTGGGCGTTCGGTGGTCAGGGTGTTTTGGCGTTTGGTGGTCAGGGTGTTTGGGCGTTTGGTGGTCAGGGTGTTTGGGCGTTCGGTGGTCATGGTGTTTGGGCGTTCGGTGGTCAGGGTGTTTGGGCGTTTGGTGGTCAGGGTGTTTGTGCTTGGTGGTCAGGGGGTGGGCACTTAATAGTCATGGTGTTTGGGCACTCAGTGGTCATGGTGTTTGGGCGTTCGGTGGTCAGGGTGTTTGGGCGTTCGGTGGTCAGGGTGTTTGGGCGTTCGGTGGTCAGGGTGTTTGGGCGTTCGGTGGTCAGTATGTTTGGGCGTTCGGTGGTCAGTGTGTTTGGGCGTTCGGTGGTCAGGGTGTTTGGGCGTTCGGTGGTCAGGGTGTTTGGGCGTTCGGTTGTCAGGGTGTGTGTGCTTGGTGGTCAGGGGGTGGGCACTTAATAGTCATGGTGTTTGGTGGTCAGGGTGTTTTGGCGTTCGGTGGTCAGGGTGTTTTGGTGTTTGGTGGTCAGGGTCTGTGTACTTGGTGGTCAGGGGTGGGCACTTAATAGTCAGGGTGTGTGCACAGTGGTCATGGTGTTGGGGTGTTAGGTGGTCAGGGTGTTTTGGCGTTCGGTGGTCAGGGTGTTTTGACGTTTGGTGTTCAGGGTGTGCACTCTGTGTTTAGGAGTGTGGGGTCAGGTGGATTACGTACCTGTCTTTTCAGCGAGTTGTCATGGAGCTAAGTGTAAATGTGCGGGGGGAGGGGTTCCACGAAGCGACATCAAAATCCATTTTTCAAACTTCCAAACAGCTGGTGAACCCATAAGCATGTTTCCTCACATCACAATGGTGGATTACATTAAATCACTACCCCGCCTCCCCTCCACACACACACACACACACACACACACACACACACACACACACACACACACACACACACACACACACACACACACACACACAGCTTTTATGTAAACTAGACATTTTCCCCAGTTTATCAGCGTGTAGTGTCTATAGTAATAGATTCGTTTCTATAATTCGTCCGTGACTTCGCTGTGCATTTCAGATCTTGCTGGGTTTTTAAAATTGCAAACCTTTTACACTGATTTTTCTGCCTCCACCACAAATTATTCAACATTGTTTTTCTGGCTCCTCCAGCCGCAGTGTAATGTGCCGCCTCATTTAAAATACATTTTCCGCCGTAATATTATTTGCTCGCAAACAATTTCTCATTCACACTTGGGCTTTCTCATTTTTTTTTTTTTTGCATAGAGGGATTTGTAATAGACATGTATTCCCATTCATCCACTTATAGATCGTAATGATGGCACGGCGCGGCAGAGAGACAGGAGAGGTGATGAGCCTCCGGTTCTCTCGGCTCTCAGACTGCCAGATGCATGCCGTTCTGTGTTCTACTGTTTGTGCTGGTTTTGAAAGCTTTAGTTTGTCTGTCTGTCCCTCTCTCTCTCTCTCTCTCTCTCTCTCTCTCTCTCTCTCTCTCTCTCTCTCTCTCTCTCTCGCTCTCTCACTCTCTCTCTCTCTGTCTCTCTCTCTCTCTCGCGCTCTCTCTCTCTCGCTCTTTCTCTCTCTCTCGCGCTCTCTCGCTCGCTTGCTCTCTCTCTCTCTCTCTCTCTCTCTCGCCACCACTAAGCCACCGTGCGAGTATTATTACTATATATATATATATGCATATATATTAGGGGTGAGCTGCAATATTCGCTGATTCGACGATTCGATTCGGATAACCGTAGTCGACTATGAACCTCATAGTCAAATGTACCATTTTGACCACATGGGGGCGCCCATGGCTGCTGCTAAGCATTAGTTTTTACATGAAATGTGTTTGTTTTCGTTATATATATATAGCCTTTTGTCAAATAAAATCATCCTAATTTCTAGAAAAAAAAAAAAAAAAAGAAAAACGAAAAAAAGGTTCTCTTTTGTTAGAAAAACAAGTAAAATATAATTTTTTTTTTTTTTAAAAACTACGCTTATAGCGCCATCTTGTGGTGAAATTTTAACTGATTCGACTATCAGTCGACTATAGGGAAAATCTGACGAATCAGATTCGACTATGAAAATCCTTAGTTGAATACAGCCCTAATACCTGTATATATATATATATCACCATTATCTTCTATATTAGGGTCGCGGGTCGTGAGAGGGTGGGGGACATCCAGGGGACAACATTTCTTGCGCTGGGCAGATACACCCAGGACAGGGTGCCAATCCATCGCTGGGCACACACTCACCCACACAGACACACACATTTTTTAAAAGTATTTTATCATACCTTTTATGATGTTTTGCAGTTTCTGCTGCTTCCCTGTAATATAATCAAAGTTTTGCACCTATTAAATCTTATTAAAAACTAGCCTTTCATACCTTTTCCTGAGAGGAGAACATGCCAACCACCAAGCCACCGTGCCGCCCTCCCTTTGAATTCCTGTACCTTTTAATTGGAATCCTAAATCTCTTTAAATGTAAAAAAAAAAAAGTCTAAATCTTTTTCTTGATCACTTTCCGCCCGCTGAGTACCTTTTTCTGACTCTGCGTACGTTCCGCGGCATCGGCAGCAAATTGCGCTCCATCCTGCCAAACTTCTCGACGGCAGAGAGCAATAGGTGCGAGATCAGATCAACAGAAACATAAATAAACCAGATGACAGGAAACCGAAGAAGACAGAACGTGATGGCGCAGCGCAGACAGCTGAAGGAACACTGACGCCGAGCCACTGATCAGCAACAAGAAAGAACACGAGCCGACGACCTGAAGGGAAGTGAGGGGATAATTAGTCCTGGGTTTCTTTGCTTTCATCATCGTTATAGATTCCATGCTTTATACCGCAGTCCTGCGCTGCCAACTTTCTTCTGACCTGTAACTCCAAATCCTCACTGCACACTCTAAAAAACAAACGTGAGCACGTACGGCTGCGAACCACAATCCATGTAGAGCTAGTGTTCAAGTTTTTTATTAATTAAAGATGCTGTCTACAGCAGGGTCGTTATGTATTACATTCAGCACTCACACGTCGTTCATTATTCTTTATCCATCCATCCTTTATCTTCCGCTTTATCCTCTACTAGGGTAGCGGGGGGGGCCATTCAGGGAGAACGTTTTCGAGAACGTTTCGGGCTCTGGGCTTATACACCTAGAACAGGGCGGCAATCTATGACTTGGCACACACTCACACACACACACTCTATATGGGGCAATTTGGAGAATTCACTTTACCTTGATCCATGTTTTTGGACTGTGGGAGGAAACCGGAGAACACGGAGGTGGGTTCTCCGGTTTCCTCCCACAGTCCAAAAACATGGATCAAGTTAATTGAGTTCTCTAAATTGCCCCATATAGAGTGTGTCTGTGTGAGTGAGTGTGTGCCCAGCGATGGATTGGCGCCCTGTCCTGGGTGTATCTGCCCAGCGCCCGAAACGTTCTCCCCTGGATGGGCATGGGGAACCCCACCGCGACCCTAGAGGATAAAGCGGGAGATAATGAATGAATGAATATATATATATATATATACTTTGTATGTGTTCTACAGTACATACTGTGTTACTCTGTTCTAATGGTCAGAACCCCAATAGTACCACCACAGAGCAGGGAGTATTTGGTGGGTGCATTAGTCCTATCCCAGCAGTGTGACTGAGGTGGAGAAATGAAACTACAAACCCCCCCCTCACCACATCAGTGTCACTGCAGAACTGACAATAAACAATCCACCACCCAAATGATACCTGTTCTGTGATGCTGTTGACCAACAGAGAACCGAAAACCAACAGGGGACTAACAAACACCAGAACACAGATGGACAACAGTCTGGAATTATAAAACTACAAAGTCCATCTCTATGATAAGTGGAGGAAATAGATGACGGAGCAAGAAAGGGGGCGTGGCCAAACGTTTGAGTGGTTCTGCAGGTGGATGTTTATGTTGACTGAAGTTATGGAAGCCGGTGGTGTTAATGCGATGCTGTGATTAAGTCTCCCTTGATCATGCACTGAAAGTCTGCAGTCAGTCCCACAGCGCCGCCTGTTCTGTAGCCCATCATTCATTCTCTTTCAATCAATGTTTATTTCATCTTCCATTCCCTTTAGTAGAGCACCGACAGTGTGCTCGTCTGCGGTGCATCGTCAGGAGAGGGTGATGCTGAGGAAAGAACCAAAAAGAAAAAGTCAAACGCACCATGGTGACATGATCCCGAGCTTCTCATCCTCATGTTCCACTTTCTGTTCCACCACGTCCATCGGTTCTTTATGTAATTTTGGGTCATTAATCTGCCGCGGCTGCTGATGGACCGTGGGCCGTTGTGTTTGTATTAACGTTTCCTTTGCAATTATTTTTTAATTTAATATATTAAATCATGGGCGGCACGGTGGCTTAGTGGTTGGCATGTTCTCCTCTCAGTGCTGGGGATTCCCGGTTCGAATCCCTATCTGGGTGGAGTTTCCATGTTCTCCCCGTGTCTGTGTGGGCTTCCTCCGGGTTCTCCGGTTTCCTCCCACAGTCCAAAAACATGGATCAAGTCAATTGAATTCTCAAAAATTGCCCCATATAGAGTGTGTCTGTGTGAGTGTGTGTCTGCCCAGCGATGGATTGGCGCCCTGTCCTGGGTGTATCTGCCCGGCGCCCGAGACGTTCTCCCCTGGATGGGCATGGGGAACCCCACCGCGACCCTAATAGAGGATAAAGCGGGAGATAATGAATGAAAAAATCATGGGCGGCACGGTGGCTTAGTGGTTTAACATGTTCTCCTCTCAGGGCTAGGGATTCCCGGTTCGAATCCCCATCTGGGTAGAGTTTCCATGTTCTCCCCGTGTCCGCGTGGGTTTCCTCCGGGTTCTCCGGTTTCCTCCCACAGTCCAAAAACATGGATCAAGTCAATTGAATTCTCCAAATTGCCCCATGTAGAGTGTGTTTGTGTGAGTGAGTGTGGGCCCAGCGATGGATGCCCTGTTCTGGGTGTATCTGCCCGGCGCCCGAGACGTTCTCCCCTGGATGGGCATGGGGAACCCCCCTGTGACCCTAATAGAGGATAAAAGCGAGAGATAATGAATGGATATTAAATCATTTTTTACAGACACATCGTCCTAGTTCTGCAGTACAGAGACGATGGAGTTTTTAAACTGTGAAAATTATTATTATTATTTTTTTTTTTTCTTCCAGCCATGGTGAGGATTTGGCATGTTCTCTGCCCTGATTTAATGTAAAGTGAGAGAACACCACAAGTCGGTCCATTAGGGAGAAGATTGTCCATTGTCATGATTATTGCCATCTCACATCAACACTGCTATGAATATATCTCCCCTGATGGGCGTGGCCGTCTCAAAATGAGGTGTGTTCAGGTACATGTTGGTACCATGGTGACAGAAAATCCAGCTACCCTGCTTCTCCAAATTGCTCCCATATAGAGTGTGTCTGTGTGAGTGAGAGAGTGTGTGCTCAGTGATAGATTGGTGCCCTGTCCTGGTTGTATCCGCCCAGTGCCCGAAACGTTCTCCCCTGGATAGGCATGGGGAACCCCCCCCCCACCCCCCATGACCCTAATAGAGCATAAAGTGGAAGATAATGGAGGGATTGGTGCTAGTATTTGTATTTTGCAGTAAATCGTATTTTCACACAGACACGTCTTCAATTTTGACAGCTTGCCGTAGAACACAAAATCTTATTAAAGGCGTAATCTGATTGTGTGTGTATATATATATAAAAATACAATCACAGATCCATTTTTGAAACGTTCTCCGAGCGTATACATTCCTCGTGTTTCAGGTCCTCAGGTTGCAGTCCGGATCATTAAAAAAATAGATTATTCATTGGCGTGCGTTGCGTGTTGCATGGGCGGTTTTCTCGCACCCCTCATTCTGGCGCATTAGGTCGGTTCCTGTTGAGAACCGCGGTTACGGTGGGTGATGCGAGGTGAACGTGTTCGGAATCGATGTCAGAGCATCAGAATACCTGTTTAATGTGCTCGCCGAGTCTCTCACTGTCAATAACCAACGTACAGCGCCGCTCCTGACAGCCCACCTGCAGTCATCGCAACACGATCAATACTGCATATCTTAATCTAGGCAGACCCCCCCCCCCCACCCATACACCCACACACACACACACACACACACACACACACACACACACACACACACACACACTACACACACTGAGCGCCTGTTCCTGTACACACTCCCTCATTGTACCTCTGTACAAATCGAAAATAAATAAGTTTGAGGATTAATCTGCGGCTCTCGCACCGTGTGCAGTTGTAATCTCTCGTGTGTACGTGCGCTCGGCGTGTTCAGAATGTTGGGCTTTGCTCGCGTTCTGTTTACTCTACACGTGTTTATTAGTTGGGGTTTTTTTGCCGTTGTGTTTCGAACCCTGTCTTATTAATAAAAAGCCTTCTCTCATTTGAATGTGTTTGCTTTGCGTCTGATTCGGGATTTTGTGGAGTTTATTCATTGCGGTAACAGAAATAAAGAAATAGAAAATAGATTTGATTTCTTTCTGATGCTGTTTTTCTCTCTGCTCTGTTCTGTTAATGCCTCACTTAAGACTGTGAGGAGTGTGAGGCACCGGAGGAGCTTCCAGCCTCCAGTAAGTGTGTGTGTGTGTGTGAGAGTATGTTTTTGTGTATATGTGTGCTTTAGTTTTTCTAGATGTGCCTGTGTGTTTGTATGTGTGTGTGTGCTTTAGTTTGTCTGTGTGTGTGTGCTTTAGTTTGTCTGTGTGTGCATTTGTGCGGGTATGTTTTTGTGTGTCTGTATTTGTGTGTTTTAGTTTGTCTGTGTGTGCATTTGTGCGATTATGTTTTTGTGCGTCTGTATTTGTGTGCGCGCGCGCTTTAGTTTTTCTGTGTGCGTGTGTTTGTGTTAGTTTGTCTTTGTGTGTGTGTGTGTGTGCTTTAGTTTTTCTGTGTGCGTGTGTTTGTGTTAGTTTGTCGGTGTGTGTGTGTGTGTGTGTGTGTGTGTGTGCGCTTTAGTTTTTCTGTGTGCGTGTGTTTGTGTTAGTTTGTCTTTGTGTGTGTGTGTGTGCTTTAGTTTTTCTGTGTGCGTGTGTTTGTGTTAGTTTGTCGGTGTGTGTGTGTGTGTGTGTGTGTGTGTGCGCTTTAGTTTTTCTGTGTGCGTGTGTTTGTGTTAGTTTGTCGGTGTGTGTGTGTGTGTGTGTGTGTGTGTGCGCTTTAGTTTTTCTGTGTGCGTGTGTTTGTTAGTTTGTCTGTGCGTTTGTTTGTGTGCTTTAGTTTGTCTGTGTGTGTGTGTGTGTGTGTGTGTGCACTTTAGTTTTTCTGTGTGCGTGTGTTTGTGTTAGTTTGTCTCTCTGTGTGTGTGTGTGTGTGCACTTTAGTTTTTCTGTGTGCGTGTGTTTGTGTTAGTTTGTCTCTCTGTGTGTGTGTGTGTGTGTGTGTGCACTTTAGTTTTTCTGTGTGCGTGTGTTTGTGTTAGTTTGTCTGTGTGTGTGTGTGTGTGTGCACTTTAGTTTTTCTGTGTGTGTGTGTGTGTGTGTGTGTGTGTGCGCTTTAGTTTTTCTGTGTGTGTGTGTGTGTGTGTGTGTGTGTGTGTGTGCGCTTTAGTTTTTCTGTGTGTGCGTTTGTGCAAGTATTTTTTTGTGTGTGCTTTATTTTGTGTGTGTGTTTGTGCATGTATGTGTTTGTGTGTGCTTTAGTTTGTTTGTGTGTGCGTGTATGTTTTTGTGGGTGTGTGTGTGCCTTTGTCTTGCGTGCATTTGTGTGTATATATTTTTTTTACCTGTGTTTGTATGTACCCCCATGTGTGTGTATCCATCTGTGTTTCTGTCTGTCTGTCTGTGTCTCTTTGCTTGAATCTCTGTGTGTGTGTGTGTCATTGCGTGCTTGTCTCTGCACCTTTCTGTATGTGTCTCCCCGAGTCTCTGTGTCTGTGTCTCTGTGTGTGTGTGTGTGTGTGTGTGTGTGTGTGTGTGTGTGTGTGTGTGTGTGTGTGTACTGACCTCATTCAGCTCAGTCATCACAGCTCTTCAGCCCTAATCTCATTCTCCATGGCTGTCTCGCCAATTACCAATCCTCTTACGCTCCCACTGTGACCATGGAAAATACTCCCTATAGTCTTAAACACACAGAACACACAGAACACACACACAGAACACACACACACGCACACCTTCGAAATAAAATCCTGCCTCCTCCCTGACGTCCATGTTTACAGGATGTCATCATCTGACCCTGGGAGGTCAGCGCGTCAGTCACCCCGTGAGTCTTCATTAGGGCGCCTCCACCTCCCACGTGGCGTCGTCTTTAATTATTCAGTGTTGTCGGGGCTGTTTGTGTCGTCGCTCAGCCGACTGAAGTTTTCCAAGCGCTGATTGACTGCCGGTGCAATTAACCACACGGCTGAATGCCTCGCCATGCATTTCTGCACCGACCTCTCATTAATTCACATTAGCCATGCCTGCTTACTCGCCCGGCGAGCGACGCCACCTGCAGGCAACCGCTCGTGCACCTTCCCACTGCAGAAACCACTGCGCGTTGTTTGTGCAGGGGCGGTGTGCACCTTATTTAGGCTGCACACTACGGGATGTTTTAATCTTCAACGGTAAAAATTAGGAAACATTTACATTTAACTGTGTAGATCTAATCCAGGAGATTAAAGAATGATATTAATACCTTTAGACTTTAATTCTTCGTTCATATCTGCAGTATAATATACATTCCTTGTGAGGATCCCACTGCCATCCATGGGCTTCAACTGTTAGGATCTGCCTGTGCTTCTTTTCACCAACCCAGTGGCAGGATCTTGCGGCAGCAGTTGGAAACACTTACCTGCTGTGTCCCAATACTTCTGCCCTCTATTTTTAAGCCCTTATTTATGGTCTCCGAGCAACACGAGTCTGATTTGTCGTCTTTTTCTGAATTTGGTTGCAGCACGCCGAGAGGAGGAGGAGCTGGATGAGAAAAAGTCGATCAAGAAGAGAATCAAGGAGCTGAAAGTTCTCGACCCAAAGATCGCCCAGAACCTGTGTAAGTCCTGGAACCCGGGTTTCTCCTTCAGTCTATCCATTCATCCATTATCTTCCGCTTTATCCTCTATTAGGGTCGCGAGGGGGGTTCCCCATGCACATCCGGTGGAGAACGTCTTGGGCGCTGGGCAGATAGACCCAGGACAGGACGCCAATCTATCACTGGGCACACTCACTCACACAGACACACTCTATATGGGGCAATTTGGAGAATTCAATTGACTTGATCCATGTTTTTGGTCTGTGGGAGGAAACTGGAGAACCCGGAGGAAACCCATGTGGACACGGGGAGCACATGGAAATCCACCCAGATTGGAATTCAAATTGGAAATCCCTAGTGCTGAGAGGAGAACATGCCAACCACTAAGCCACCGTGCCACTGTTTATTCATTTATTCATTCGTTCATTATCTCCCGCTTTATCCTCTATTAGGGTCGCGGTGGGGTTCCCCATGCCCATCCAGGGGAGAACATCTCGGGCGCTGGGCAGATAGACCCAGGACAGAGTGCCAATCCATCGCTGGGCACACACTCACTCACACAGACACACTCTATATGGGGCAGTTTTTGAGAATTCAATTGACTTGATCCATGTTTTTGGACTGTGGGAGGAAACCGGAGAACCCGGAGGAAACCCAAGTGGACACGGGGAGAACATGGAAACTCCACCCAGATGGGGATTCGAATTGGGAATCCCTAGTGCTGAGAGGAGAACGTGCTGACCACTAAGCCACCGTGCCGCTGTTTATATTATTATTAATATAATAATGCCAGCCAGTTACCGACTGATCCCCCCCCCCCCCCCCCCGTTTAAACACATGTACAGGAGAACACTCTTTTCGTGGAACGTTGCAGACGTGCCGCGCTGAGCTCTCAGACTGAGATGAGGAATTGAAAGACATCGTAATGCACGAATGTTATTTTGGTGGATAATGTCAGATTACTAATTTTCGAGCTCCTCAGGCACAAACAGAACATTTTGCCTTTAATCCGTTTACTTCACTCGCGCTGCCAAGTGGCAGCGTCATTACGGCTGACGGCTTTCAAACTGAATGCGTCGGTGTTGGTCTGTTTGTCTGCCGTTATGTCTGTAAGCCTGGCGGGGTCTGTGTCTGGAACTGGGAATCTGCTTTGGACTGGTTCTGGAACGAGAACTTCAGCTATGATTTTGTCTGCGACTTGAACTTCAGCTCAAACTTTAACAATAGCACGGTCTGCGATTAGAACCTCGAGCTTGCAATCAGATGGACTACAGGCTGGAATTGTAGAACTACAAAGTCCATCTTTACAGGACGTGGAACTGAGAGCACGGACAATAAGGGGATCGAAAAAGGGGGTGTCCAAATTTTCAACTGGTACCGTTGATGCTGGTGGTGAAGTGTTGGCATGTTCTCCTCTCAGCTCTGGGGATCCAGGTTCGAATCCTGATCTGGGTGGAGTTTCCATGTTCTCCACATGGGTTTTTTTTTCCTGGGTTGGCTGCTCTAAATTGCCCCATATAGTGTGTGTGTGTGAGTGTGTTCCCATCTATAGATTGGCGTCCTGTCCTGGGTGTATCTGCCCAGCGCCCGAAACGTTCTCCCCTGGATGGGGCATGTTCTCAGCATGGGATTTTTTTTTCTGGGTTGACTGCTCTAAATTGCCCCATATAGAGTGTGTGTGTCTGAGTGAGTGAGTGTGTTCCCAGCTATAGATGATGGGTAAAAACATGACTCAAAGTCAATTGAGTTCTCCAAATTGCCCCATATAGAGTGTGTCTGTGTGAGTGAGTGTGTGTCCAGCGTTAGATTGGTGTCCTGTCCTGGGTGTATCTGCCCAGCGCCCAGAACATTCTCCCCTGGATGGGCATACTTGGATGGGCATGTTCTCCGCATGGGTTTTTTATTTGGGTTGGCTGCTCTAAATTGCCCCTTTATATTGTGTGTATATGTGTTTGTGTGAGTGTGTTCCCAGCTATAGATTGGCGCCCTGTCCTGGGTGTATCTGCCCAGTGCCCGAAACGTTCTCCCCTGGATGGGCATACTTGGATGGGCATGTTCTCCGCATGGGTTTTTTTTTCTTGGTTGGCTGCTCCAAATTGCCCCTATATGTTATGTGTGTGAGTGTGTTCCCAGCTATGGATTGGTGCCTTGTCCTGGGTCTATCTGCCCAGCGCCCAAAACGTTCTCCCCTGAATGGGCATACTTGGATGGGCATGTTCTCCGCATGTTTTTCTTTTTCTTGGTTGGCTGCTCCAAATTGCCCCTATATATTATGTGTGTGAGTGTGTTCCCAGCTATAGATTGGCGCCCTGTCCTGGGTGTATCTGCCCAGCGCCCAAAACATTCTCCCCTGGATGGGCATACTTGGATGGGCATTTTCTCCGCATGTTTTTTTTTTTCTAGGTTGGCTGCTCCAAATTGCCCCTATATAGAGTGTTTGTGTCTAAGTCAGTGAGTGTGTTCCCAGCTATAGATGATAGATAAAAACATGGTTCAAGGTCAATTGAATTCTCCAAATTGCCCCATATTGAGTGTGTCTGTAAGTGAGTGTGTTCCCAGCTATAGATTGGCGCCCTGTCCTGGGTGTATCTGCCCAGCGCCCGAAACGTTCTCCCCTGGATGGTCATTGGAACCCCCCCTCTGCAATCCTAGTCCCTAACATTGGATTAAGTGGAAGATAATTAATGAGATGAGATGTTATTCTTAACGGACCTGTGATGAGATGACCTTGAATCACGCCGCTGCAGAACCGGGAGGCGTGTCCATCACATCTTTGTGTGAATGCTGTTGATTTGTCCGTGTTGGTGCACTTTAATAAAAGTAAGAGGTGTGTAATTAGGATCACATGTGCGACTATGTGAAACAGTACTTCAGTAAAAGTTTGCATATCTTAATTAAATCTCTCCGTTCCGTGAGGATCTGCACCTAAAACACACTTTCCGTAATTACAGCTAATCAGTTATTCTGCTTTCAATCGCTCCTCGTTCTAATTATTGGTTCGTAAAGCGAGTAAAGTGAGTAAAGCGGTGAGGATATATTTGTTCTTTAAAAAAGAGCCTGCCGCACGGTGCAGGGTTTGATTCCTTAAAACAGTCTTATATTTAACTCTTTATTTACATTGTATACATAATGGCTGTCAACAGGTAGTTCCGCCCCTTAAATCTGATTGGCTGAGCCGTTTGTCCATATAAACACACGCTTCTGAGCTCTGAGCAATTGTGTCCATTCATTCAATCATCCATTATCTTCCGCTTTATCCTCTACTAGGGCTGCGGGGGGGGGGTTCCCCATGCCCATCAAGGGGAGAACGTCTCGGGCGCTGGGCAGATACACCCAGGACAGGACACCAATCTATCACTGGGCACACACTCACTCACACAGACACACACACACACTTTATATGGGGCAATTTGGAGAACTCAATTGACCTTGATCCATGTTTTTGGACTGTGGGAGGAAACCGGAGAACGCGGACACGGGGAGAACATGCAAACTCCACCCAGATGGGGATTCGAACCGGGAATCCCTAGTGCTGAGAGGAGAACGTACTAAGCCACCGTGCCGCCCCGCAATTGTGTCAATATGTGATATACAATACATTCTTTTTAAATCGTAAATTAATGGAAATACAGTACCGATTAATATGAACAGCGAGCTGCGGCACAGTTGATTAGTGGTTAGCATGTTCTCCTCTCCCACAGTCCAAAAACCATGGATCAAGGTCAATTGAATCCTCCAAATTGCCCCATATAGAGTGTGTCTGTGTGAGTGAGTGTGTGCCCAGCGATAGATTGGCGTCCTGTCCTGGGTGTATCTGCCCAGTACCTGAAACGTTCTCCCCTGGATGGGCATGGTGAACCCCCCCTGTGACCCTTGTAGAGAATAAAGCAGAAAATAAAAGATAGATCAAGGTCAATTGGATTCTCCAAATTGCCCCATATGGAGTGTGTCTGTGTGAGTAAGTGTGTGCCCAGCGATAGATTGGCGTCCTGTCCTGGGTGTATCTTCCCAGCGCCCGAGACGTTCTCCCCTGGATGGGCATGGGGAACCCCCCCTGTGACCCTAATATAGGATAGAACGGAAGATAATGAATGAATGAAAAGGTTTCATGTTCTCCCAGTGTCCGCGTGGGTTTCCTCCGGGTTCTCCGGTTTCCTTCCACAGTCCAAAAACATGAATTAAGTCAACTGAATTCTCCGAATTGCCCCATATAGAGTGTGTCTGTGTGAGTGAGAGTGTGCCCAGTGATAGATTGGCATCCTGTCCTGGGTGTATCCGCCAAGCGCCCGAAACGTTCTCCCCTGGACGTTTTCCCCCGCGACCCTAGTAGAGGATAAAGCGGAAGATGATGGCTGGATGACCAGCGAGCCGGTTCCCGATGATCCTTGTCTCTCGAACCTCGATTGAAGCAGCGGAGAAAAGTGATCTGTTCTGATTGGCTGGCTGCTTGTGCATCTCTTACCTGAGGAACCCATGGTAACAGGATGCAGAACGTGAAGCCGGCAGAGGCAACTTTAAGTCCAGTCATGCATGTGGAGGGTACTTCGACATGCACCCCCTACTTACCATGTTCACAATTTCATGGACGTGTACCCCCTTATGGCTGTGACCTCTAACGACTCAAGCATAAAATGGTTCGGGGATGACTTCAGGAGCAGAACAACCAGCTGGAGGCGCTGACTCGGCCTCCGAATTCCCCTGATCCCGATCCAATCAAGCTTCTGTGGGAATTCTGATCCATGGAAGCTCCACCTCACACCTTTACAAGGGTTAATTTATCTGCTGCAAACATCTTGATGCCAGAGACCACAGCACACCCTCAGGGTTCTAATGGAGCCTACGGCTGATGTCTCAAGGAATCCAACACAATGTTAGGAATCTGGTCCTAATGTTAGATCTGGTCCATGGGGGGGGGGGGGGGGTTCCCCATGCCCATCCAGGGGAGAACGTTTCAGGCGCTGGGCAGATAGACCCAGGACAGGACACCAATCTATCGCTGGGCACACACTCACTCACACAGACACACTCTATATGGGGCAATTTGGAGAACTCAATTGACCTTGATCCATGTTTTTAGACTGTGGGAGGAAACCGGAGAACGCGGACATGGGGAGAACATGGAAACTCCACCCAGATGGGGATTCGAACCGGGAATCCCTAGTGCTGAGACGAGAACGTACTAAGCCACCGTGCCGCCCCGCAATTGACTTCAGGAGCAGAACAACCAGCTGGAGGCGCTGACTCGGCCTCCGAATTCCCCTGATCCCGATCCAATCAAGCGTCTGTGGGAATTCTGATCCATGGAAGCTCCACCTCACACCTTTACAAGGGTTAATTTCTCTGCTGCAAACATCTTGATGCCAGAGACCACAGCACACCCTCAGGGTTCTAATGGAGCCTACGGCTGATGTCTCAAGGAATCCAACACAATGTTAGGAATCTGGTCCTAATGTTAGATCTGGTCCATGTTCTGTGGGATGCTTCATGGTCAATGGACAATAAGGGGATCGAAAAGGGGCGTGTCCAAATTTTCAACTGGTACCGTTGATGCTGGTGGTGAAGTGTTGGCATGTTCTCCTCTCAGCTCTGGGGATCCAGGTTCGAATCCTGATCTGGGTGGAGTTTCCATGTTCTCCACATGGGTTTTTTTTTCTGGGTTGGTTGCTCTAAATTGCCCCATATAGTGTGTGTGTGTGTGTGTGTGAGTGAGTCTGTTCCCAGCTATAGATTGGCGTCCTGTCCTGGGTGCAGCATGGGATTTTTTTTTTCTGGCTTGGCTGCTCTAAATTGCCCCATATAGAGTGTGTGTGTCTGAGTGAGTGTGTTCCCAGCTATAGATGATGGGTAAAAACATGACTCAAAGTCCAAATTGCCCCATATAGAGTGTGTCTGTGTGAGTGAGTGTGTGTCCAGCGTTAGATTGGTGTCCTGTCCTGGGTCTGGATCTGCCCAGCGCCCGAAACGTTCTCCCCTGAATGAGCATACTTGGATGGGCATGTTCTCCGCATGGGTTTTTTTTGGGTTGGCTGCTCTAAATTGCCCCATATAGAGTGTGTGTGTGTGAGTGAGTGTGTTCCCAGCTATAGATCTTGATGCCAGAGACCACAGCACACCCTCAGGGTTCTAATGGAGCCTACGGCTGATGTCTCAAGGAATCCAACACAATGTTAGGAATCTGGTCCTAATGTTAGAGCTGGTCCATGTTCTGTGGGATGCTTCATGGTTCTTAAGCATGGCGCAACTGAATTATTATTGTGTTTTCAATATAAACTAAAATAAAGTACAACTTCTAAAAAATAAACTTAGGTACGTCTATATGTATGTATGTCTACATTTAGGAGTTAGAACACAGTTTGCAGTAAAATTAGTTTGAGGACTATGTTTGAATGTCTGTAGATTTCTGTTTTATTTTATTTGTAGTCACTGAAAGTATATAGGTGGTATATAGGTTAGTGGTCAGCACGTTCTCCTCTCAGCGCTCGGGATTCCCGGTTCGAATCCCCATCTGGGTGGAGTTTCCATGTTCTCCCCGTGTCCACCTGGGTTTCTTCCGGGTTCTCCGGTTTCCTCCCACAGTCCAAAAACATGGATCAAGTCAATTGAGTTCTCCAAATTGCCCCATGTAGAGTGTGTTTGTGTGAGTGAGTGTGTGCCCAGCGATTGATTGCCCCCCTGTCCTGGGTGTATCTGCCCAGCGTCCGAGACGTTCTCCCCTGGATGGGCATGGGGAACCCCACCGCTACCCTAATAGAGGATAAAGTGGATGATAATGAATGAATGAATGAAAGTATGTTCAATTTCACTAAACTTTTATTGCGGAATGACTGTCACTGCATCACATTAGGCTGAATTTCAGGGAATTTTCAGGTTTTTACCCTGCGTTTCACCTGTAAGGCAGAGGGGGGTGGATGGGCTGTAGGTCTTTTTGCATATGAATAGCTGCCTGATGACCCCTTAACCCCTTAATGGTTCGATAAAAGGGGGGCTGTTGTCCTCAGAATCTCAAGGGTCCAGGGAGACCAGTGTTAAAGCAGGTTTGAGTGATATTTAAAAGCTCTTCCGTATAATTTAGGGCGTCTGAAACTATTTTCTTTCCCGTTTCCTTGTGTCTTGCTCCCATGGGGCCTTGCAGTCATGTAGTGCTTTGTATTACCAACTCCAAACAACAAATCAGGTGCTGTAGCCTAAAGACGCCGCACCAGATCAGACCTTTTGAACGTTTCCTCACGGCGGAGGACGATCTTGTTTGTAGTTCTGTTTTGGGTTGACTAAAATAAGCAACGGTATAGAACACAGGGTTCTGGGTCCACAGGTTCATCAGCATTCAGGTGATAATTTTAGAACTGTGTTTGTATTCACAGCCATTTTCCTGGGTTCATTCCGGATGCCTTATGAGGAGATCAGGAGGATGATCGTGGAAGTCGATGAGGAGCAGCTAACCGAACCCATGATCCAGGTAACTCGGATGTTTATTTACAGCCTTCAGCAGATGCTCTATTACAGCCGTTGTATCATACAGAGCATGCAACGAATACCAAATCTTGCTGAGAAGCCCATCGGTGGCAGGTTTCATTTTCTCCTGGGCTTTAATCGTCCATCCAGCACCTTAACTATTAAATTACCAGTGACCTGTAGTCACAATTAGATTTATCTTTACTCTTAATCCGCACCAGTTCCACCGGAGACACATGTTCCTGTCTCGTGTTGACCCAGCAGTCAGTAGACGTTAGTGGAGGTGTTAATAGGGTGGGAGGCTGAATTGGAATCCTTCTCTGCTACTGTAACTATACTGCCCTTTTTAAGGCATGTGTGGCTCCACCAACACACTCTTCACTTACATACAGAACTCTGTGTTTCAGCTGGTTTATATATATATATATATATATATATATATATATATATATATATATATATATATATATATATATATATATATATGTACATATATATATATATATATATATATATATATATATATATATATATATATATATATATATGTGTGTGTGTGTATATATATATATATATATATATATATAACAGGTGGCTTAGTGGTTAGCATGTTCTCCTCTCAGCGCTGGGCATTCCCGGTTCGAATCCCCATCTGGGTGGAGTTTCCATGTTCTTCCCGTGTCTGCGTGGGTTTCCACCGGGTTCTCCGGTTTCCTCCCACAGTCCAAAAACATGGATCAAGGTCAATTGAATTCTCAAAAATTGCCCCATATAGAGTGTGTCTGTGTGAGTGAGTGTGTGCCCAGCGATGGATTGGCGTCCTGTCCTGGGTGTATCTGCCCAGCGCCCAAGACGTTCTCCCCTGGATGGGCATGGGGGGAACCCCACCGCGACCCTAATAGAGGATAAAGCGGGAGATAATGAATGAATGAATGAATGAATATATATGTATATCCATTTTTATTATATACTTATACCCGTATGCATGGATTACATATATATATATATATATATATCTATATATATATATAAAAATATATATATATTATATATATATATATATATATCTTTATATAAAAACATTTTTAAGGGTAGAAAGCAGCATGATTAAACAGCGCAGTGTTGTGCTCATTAGGGTTCTCTTGTTAACTCTGGTTCCTATTCAGGTAACAGAGGCCCAGAATGTTTCCTTATTTCCTATAGAGTGTTTTCTCCTACATTCTTTCAAAGCCTAGTTCTCGGACTGCTTTACATTCCGGCGGGTTGTCCTTTCTTCTCCTTTAATCCTGGGTTCTGTAATGATGTCAGCTCAGGACCAGCAACAAAAGAAAACGCTAGAATAACACACAGCCATGTCCGACTCTTTTGGCATTGTGCATGTTCCTTTATTGTTAAGGTCACAATTAGAGTTCACAGAGTTCTGTAGCAATACTTATTATTAGTGGTGGTGGAAATAGTTGTAGTAGTAGAGGTGGTGGTTGTATAAAGAATAGTGATAGTTGTGATAGAGGTGGTGGTCATTATAATATATGATAATGGTAGTTGTAATAGCCGTGGTAGTGTTGTGGTTGAG
>JAFMOC010000423.1:0-7500 GCA_019802505.1 Corydoras sp. C115
CACCAGAGCAGCCAATCACCACCAGGCCCTGAAAGAAAGCAAGCAACAAGAAAAACAAAGCAAAATTATATATATATACAAATCCTATTCCAAAAAAGTTTGGACACTAAACAAATTGTGAATAAAGGCAGAATGCAATGATGTACAGATGGCAAATGTCAATATTTTATTCAGAATAGAACACAAATCATAGATCAAAAGTTTAAACGGAGAGAATGTATTGATGTAAGGGAAAATATGTTGTTTCAAAATTTCATGGGTCAACAAATCCCAAAGAAGTTGGGACAAGGCCATTTTCACCCCTGTGTGGCATTTCCCCCCCCCCCCCCCCTTCCTCTTACAACACTCAACAAACGTCTGAGGACAGAGGAGACCAGGTTCTCAAGTTTAGAAATAGGAATGCTCTCCCATTCATGTCTAATACAGGCCTCTAACTGTTCAGTCATCATGGGCCGCCTTTGTCGCCCCGTCCTCTTTATGATGCGCCAATTGTTCTCTATAGGTGAAAGATCTGGACCATAGGCTGGTCAGAACCCGGACCCTTCTCCTACGTAGCCATGGTGATGTGATTGCTGCAGAATGTGGTCCGGCATTATCTTGTTGAAAAATGAGGGTCTTCCCTGAAAGAGAGACATCTAGATGGGAGCATATGTTGTTCTTGAACCTGAACATAGTTCTCTGCATTAATGGTGCCTCTCCAGACATGCAAGCTGCCCATGCCACAAGCACTCATGCCACCCCATACCATCAGTGATGCAGGCTTCTGATGGGCTCAGGAATACTTGGGTTAACCTCGTCCTCTCTGGTCCGGATGACATGGCGTCCCAGTGTTCCATAAAGAAATTCAAATCGTGACTCCTCTGACCACAGAACAGTCTTCCATTTTGCCACACTCCATTTTAAATGACCCTGGCCCAGTGCAAACGTTTGAGCTCGCTTAGAAATGGCTTCCTCTTTGCATTGTAGAGTTTCAGCTGGCACCGGCGGACGGCACGGTGGATTGTCTTCACTGACGATGCTTTCTGGAAGTATTCCTGAGCCCATTCTGTTATTTCCTTGACAGTGGCATTCCTGTTTGAGGTGCAGTGATGTTTAAGGGCCCGGAGATCACGAGCATCCAGTAGAGTTTTATGGCCTTGACCCTTACACACAGCGAGTGTTCCAGATTCTCTGAATCTTTTGATGTCATGCACGGTTGATGATGATTAATTAAAAGGCTTCGTTATTTGACGCTGGTTAACACCATTTTGGTATTGCTGCACTATCTGCACAACAATGATGGATGATCGTCTGTCTATGATAGCTCTAATTCTGAACATGTTCAGAAAACAACCCTCTACAAATCTTACAAATGTGATGTTTCATGACAGTAACGTGTAAAAATCAGCTGACATGTTTACTCTGTCATGAAATATAACCATCATGACACACACACACACACACACACACACACACAGAGCTTGTACTCATCACAGATTTCACGTTTATTCCATTTAAAACTCTGAATTAGTTTATACAAATTTAATAATAATCATTATCATCTTATACAGATTTAAACTCAACCTTTCACAGTGTGTAAACACCAAATGTGTGTTTGTGCAGGAGTGTGTGTGTGTGTGTGTGTGTGTGTGTAAAGGGATTAAAGAAATTGTCTCAAAAACGAGAGGCACTATTGATCAGGATGTTGGAGTGATGGTTGGGTTAGGGTTAGTATGCAGCTTCCAGGGTGTAGGGTTTAAACAGACGTCAAGCTGTAGAACCTTTAAGCTTGTTTAGACTCTAAACGTAAGTAGGGTCATATTAGTATAATATCATATGCGGGTGTGTTGGCTCAGTGGTTTGGGTGTTAAGCAATCGATCTGAAGGCTGTGGGTTCAAATCCCAGGTCTACTGAACATACTACTGTGGGTCCTGTGCGAGACACTTAACCCTCAATGCTCCAGGGGGCGCTGTGGCCAACCCTATTTTCACTTTGCCTTCAAGTTGCCTTGGATAAAAGCATCTGCTAAATGACCAAATGTAAACGTATAAATGATCTCATCAGACCTAAGTGAGCAGTCATTAAAAGGTTTTACCACAAGGTGGCACCGATACTGCTACTGAATCCAGTAAAGAAGCTCCTGAGTTTGATGAAGCCACAGCTCTCAGTTAACAGAATGCCAACAGATTTATTTCATTAAGTGTCAATGCAACACATTAATACATTTGAATTATGTGAGGACTTTAATTCTACAACAATTTCAATGTTAAAATCAAGAAGCTGCTTGTTTTTTCATTAGAACAGAAGGTTCTAGAAAGAGCTTTGTTTACTTAACCCTTTAATCAGACTGAAGGATTCAACTGAAGCAAATTAGGAAAACGATGGAGAGGAGTGTGAATGAATCAGAGTGTAGGGAGTGAAGATCACTCTACTAAAGGACTGTGGGAGACCCCCGGCCAGTCGTACACATCAGGGAGGAAGGAGTTGTACTGCGTGTTCCACACTGTGGACCTAACGTACACCTCCTTATCTACAGGCTCCGGATAACGAAACGCCATTCCCTTACTGTACAGGTACTCCACCACCTGAGAGAGAGAGAGAGAGACGTTTTTAGGGTTAATGAATTGGTGTTCTGTAGGTGGAACGTGAGTACAGTTCAGTACCCCAGATCATTCATCGGTGGGGTATTAGAATAGAACACCCTGAATGAATGGACTCTGAAAATCTTTTTTTTAATATAAAGCTGAACTGTGGCTTCGCCGTCGTTGGTTCGTCCATTTCAGAAGTTGTATTTCTCACTGCATTACATACATTTAGTCATTTAGCAGACGCTAAATGCAGCACTGCAGCAGTAAACTGTGGTAAATGCTGATGTTTCAAAGTTTCATGGTAGCACAGTTATCTCAAACAGCAGCTCCTGAAGCCTTGATGGCCCCTCAGATCTTCGGTCTAGAACCAGCAGTCGGTTCATCACGCCGTCAAGAACGCCCTGTCTCCTCTCCACTGTTATCTGATTAAGACTCAACATTAAGAACTGGACATGAACTCAACCATCACCAAAGAGACTTAACCTTTGGTAGGTTCTCCTCTTATACTCAATCTTGATGACCTCACCCATTACCAGTTAAACTGCTCATTGTGGGACCTTGCTGGAACTTTTCAGTCTGCTTTTCTCATTATTAATACTGAAATGTTTTAAATAAAAATCATGTTCTCACATTTCACATTTTCTTTACACTTTTGAAAATCGTTACCTTCACAGCCATCTGAACAGACACCTCTCTGATGTTGGAGAGAGGGGGGTACAGGCGACCCTGAGAGAGTTCGTCATCGGTCAGCTGATCTACCAGGGTCTAACACACACACACACACACACACACAAGTAGAGATGATTTAGAGTGTGATCTGCTGTAACAGGTGCTCTAACAGAGAAACTCTAAAGGTTAAGAGATCGGCTGAGAGTTAGGGCTTTGGCTGAAGGTCCCAGGGAGGAGTATCAGATGAAGGTCAAAGGCGGTCTTGATGCAGTTCAGTGTAAACGCTGAATCAGCTGTAGCGTTGGGGACAGCGAGTGAGCGGAGAGTTCTGATCAGAGGTTTCAGTAAAGAGACTTTACCTTTGCAGCTTCGAGGAACACTGTATCACTGATGTGTCTCACTCCACTGAGGATCACCGCCAAAGCAACACCTGACCCCACACACACACACACAGTATTCTTAATGTAGTGTTCAGACAGGGTTATAATTTGCAGACACAATGAGAATCACTTCTCTAAGAAAAAAACATTTTGATTTATATACTAAATGTAAGTGGATACAGTGGTGCTGTTCCTCTATAATCCTGCAGGTGATTAAAGCACTCACACAGACGGACGTAACAACATCCATCATATTAAAACTAAATCATCAGATTTAGACAAACAGACAAACTGAACTTTTAAATAAATATCTTTGATCAGAATATTTTTTAAATGTGTTACAGAATGAAATGTGCTGATGTACAGATCATGATCGTTTGTGTGAGTGGCTCTTGGTGAGTCTAGTTCTCACTAATGAATCAGAGATGTCCACCTGTGTTACACCACCCTGTCCTCAGACACAGCCTGTTCTGAAGGCACTGTGAGCTGTAACAGAACCAAACATGTGGGTTCCACAGCTTTACATAAACAGTACAGAGAACACGGGGAGTGAATGCAGCTGCATTAAACACCACTGTATAAGGTTCCTAATAGTATTTACATAGCATAGTATTAAAGGTTCTAAAGACCAGTCACAGCAGAAGATGAAAGACTGATATGTTAGATAGAACATCTCTGATCCTCCAGATAAGAAACAACACACCCAACATCAAAGTCCTCTGATCATAAAAATACAGCAAGTTTAAAGGTAAAGGTTCCGATTTTCTTCCGACTTTAAGAATCGGTGTGTTTGTTAATAAGACGTTCAAATACTGCAAAGAGAAAGACATTTTCATCACGATGCATGAAGTATTCTCCTGATCATTTCATTTTCATCTCTTTATTAAAGTTACAGTCTCATTTTCATCCCATCGTTCAGCTCGGAGGACCCAGATTCCACTTCCTGTCTCTGTGGATATCTCCTCGTTATGATCACCTTAGTTAAGAACTTGGTTGGTGGTATTTTAATTGAATTAAAATATAACTGAGGAGGAAACAAAATGGCTCACATCTGAAGAAGCAGAGTTTTAAAAGAATAACAACCACACGCACTACGTGTAATAAATTAAAACCGAATACACAAAATGAATCGACTGAGGAACTCCAGAACCCCAGGGTTTGCTTCTTTTGGGGTCTGTGATGCAACAAATAAAAAATGAATCAGTCTTTTAATAAGGAACCTCATCTATAAATCTATAACAGTTTAATGTACGAGAGTTTAATACTTTAGACCTGGATGTGTCTGAGATTAGATATAATGAATTAAAAATCAGCTCCAGGTGTTGTTTTAATGATCACCCTTCTAATTTTTATGTGATGTTAAGTTCTGCACAAACCTGGAAATATGTAAGCATTGTTCCCCTGTCCTGGGATCAGCATGCTGCCGTCATCCAACGTCACAGCGCCAAATGGACTTCCACTGGCAAATAAGCACCGTCCCTAACACACACACACACACACACACCTCAGTCTCACATTATAATCATCATGAAGTCCCCCACTAAACCATCAGGAAGCCCACCTGTGTAAGACTATAAGCATCCTCTGCTGTACACTCCGCTTTAGCAGTGGGGTTGCTAAGAGCAAAAATAATCGGCCGTTCATTTATCGTCCCCATTGCCTTGATGACATCATGAGAGAAAAGACGCCCCGCTCCTGCCACGCCTGCAAATAAGCAAAACCCATAACACACATTAGTTTCACACACGAGGTGAGCACTGGTCAGTTCAGAGTGATGTCATCAAGAAGAGTGTTAAATAAACCAGCAAAGCATCCGAACAGAACACAGACAGACAGACAGCATTTCCTTTAATATGAAACAGAGGCTGTTGTTAACTGTATACATCATTTTGTTCACAGATTTCTATAAAAAAACAGACACACACACACACACACACATACACACACACACACATACCAATAATGGCTGTGGGTTTAAGGACATTAACAGCATCCAGGAAACTCCTGACATCACCAGGACTAGAGTGTACATACCCCTCCTGATTACTGTCTGTGGGATCAGATCTTCCCTGTAAACACACAGACACACAGACACACACACACACACAAACACCAATCAATATTATGCAATAAAGATGGACAGCATGTGGTGATGAAGCACCAGGCGGTGATCTCCACAAGAGGACTGTTGGTGAGTCGAGGTGGGAGGGATGCACCCCCCCCCCCCCCGAAAGACCCAGCAGTGGGAGGGCTCACTTTGGGGTTGATAGCAGTCCTGCTGGGAATATTAACTTCAGAAACCTGTACTTTAGAGAAAGGGGACAATGAGGAAGAAGGGAATGTCTGACTGGACTGGCTGTGTGATTTGGTGTCGGGGGTGGGGGTGGGGGTGGGGGTGGGGGTCAGACCTTTCAGCGGTTTGTGCTCTGTGCACTCGAGGCACCTCTGAGAACAACTATACATGTGAGTACAGTCCCCACATGGTCTGACACCAATATAGATCATCTGTACATCAGAGCATTTGTAATGATGAGTGTGTGTATGTGTGTGTGTGTGTGTGTGTGTTTTAGTCAGTTGGTCAGGTTTAGTTGGTCAGGTCTGTACCTGCAGAGGGGAACATTAACACTCCACATGTTGACTGATTATTATTTCATGTGTAATGTTAGCTGTAAAGACAATCACACATCAGGCTGTCAATCAATCGACGCAGTGACATTTTCATTCTTATTTTGTAGATAAAAATTTTATGTTATATGATTTCATATAGAATTAACATAAAAACATTATATTTTTAGAGCAGTTTTAATATTTTAACTATAAACCTATTAAATAAATTTAACACATTTAACAGACTGTTAAAGAATTAGAGAAATAAACATCATAACACTGAACATTATGATCATTATCAGCTTCCTGTCTCTCCAACACTCTGAGCTTCAACAAGATTTATAAATGTCCTGAGTTCAGATCCAGATTTAATCAGGATGTTTGCTTGCTCACTAAATTACAATCAAGCTTTTTGTTCTTCAGTGATTCACTCATTCATTATCTTCTACAGTTGGGGGGGGGTACTATCCACTAAGTTACTGTGCCACCCCTCACTGAATTAAATAACGTGTATTTGTGTTCTACAGTACAGCACCAACAGAACACAGCTGAACCCATTTCATTAGATTATTAAAATCTGACCTGCACGAGAAGACCAAACTTATCAAACATCCAGATTTTCTTGCGTGCTTCACTCTGACTCAAGCCCTCCTCCATCATCGCCATAACGATCAGGTTAGCAATACCCAGAGCAGCCTGAGACCAAGAACAAACACATCACATACCAGACTGTGCCTGTGCATGTGTGTGTGTGTGTTTGTGTGTGTGTGGTTCTAATACCTCGCCAGCTCCCAGGAACAGTACTGTATGATCAGTAATTGGTTTTCCCACCACACGCTGTGCTGCCAACAGTCCAGCAAGAGCTACTGAAGCAGTACCTACACACATACACACACACACACACTGTGTTATCAAGTGTTTATTTTTTAAACATTCTACAGCTCATGATTAGGAGGTCTAATTAACATTGGAACTGCAATAACGTTAATTTGATGTAACTAATACATGTAATCAGCGTGCAGTGTGTGTGTGTGTGTGTGTACCCTGTATATCATCATTGAAGGTGCAGTAACGATGTCTGTACTTCTTTAGGAAGCGGAAGGCGTTGTGATTGCCAAAATCCTCAAACTGGATCAGAGTGTCCTGACCGTATTTATCCACCACCGCCTCCATGAACTCATCAATCAAGTCGTCATAGCGCTGGGAGCGGTCGCGCCTCTGATACAGCCCCATGTAGAACGGGTCTCTGAGTAACTTCTAAAAACACACACACACA
>JAFMOC010000423.1:12500-15000 GCA_019802505.1 Corydoras sp. C115
TAATAAGATAATCATAAATAAAATGTTTTATTGTTGAAGTTCCTCTGTGGTTCTGTGGTGAGCTTCAGTCGGGGTCTCTTCTGCTGCTCCATGTTGGCTTTGGAGTGATATTCAGCTGAAGCTGGAGATGCTGCTGCACAGATGTTCTGACCTGGTGCTTCAGTCCTGACTCAGTGAAACTGTTCTGCAGGGGTTCCTTTTATCATGAACAGACTGATATTGATATTGATACTCAATAATTTAGACTCAGAGCCGCATGGTTCTTGGCTCATGTCTGGTTTACTGATAAATATCTGAAATTATTTCAAACTATTTTAAAATAATAATAGAAAAAAAACTAAATGTAACTTTCATCCAAATAGTTCATGAATTTTAATACAAACTTTCATCAAAACATGATCGAACTCATTTATCATTTGAATTTACTCGAACATTATATCTGTAACATTTTTAAAGATATAATCTACAGACATGTTTAGTTTCAGCTTATTCCTCAGTAAGCATAATGAACACGTGAATGTGTGTGTAACCCTCCCCCCAACACACACTGATGTATAAATGAATATTGGAATCAAATAACTTTAAATTTGTCCCACTATTTCAGGCCCCTCCCCTCCACCAGCCACCCCACCCCACCCCACCCCACCCCAGGATTTTAAAGATATTC
This sequence comes from Corydoras sp. C115, assembly GCA_019802505.1. Taxonomy (NCBI): domain Eukaryota; kingdom Metazoa; phylum Chordata; class Actinopteri; order Siluriformes; family Callichthyidae; genus Corydoras; species Corydoras sp. C115. Next base: position 13,168 of record JAFMOC010000423.1, read on the forward strand.
CATTATAGTTTAGCTACATTATGATGACACACTGTAGTGTTAGTGGTTGGCATGAAAAAATATATAAATATTTAAAATAATAACATTTTTAATACAATATTCTACATCAAACAAATAATAGGATATAAAATGTGTTTCCAATAAATAAATAAATATTCTTTTGTGCAGAGTGATGTGGTGCTGTCAGTACTGCTGAGTCTGTAAAAAGAAACACACACACACACACACACACACACACACACACACACACACACACACACACACACACACACGTGTGTGGAAAAAATGAAAAACCTTTTCTATTAGCATTGTATATTTAAAAATATTTTTTAAATAAAAATATTAATTTTTTAATTAATTTACTATTAATAATATTAAAATATTATTATTACAAAAATAATTTTAATATTGACTGGTCCATATTAAATATAACGGTGTTGCAGGTGGTTCTTACCTCATGGTGGCGCTATTACACTGTACTGCTATTCTTCTGCAGCTTATCATGTTCATCAGCAGAGCCCAGGAATGTGGCAGAAAACCTCAGCTGAGCTCTGTATCTAACACACACACACACACACACACACACACACACACACAATATAAACACACACACACACACACACACACACACACACACACACACACACACACAATATAAACACACACACACACACACACAATATAAACACACACACACACACACACACACACACAATATAAACACACACACACACACACACAATATAAACACACACACACACACACACACAATATAAAACACACACACACACACACAATATAAACACACACACACACACACACACAATATAAACACACACACACACACACACACACACACACAATATAAACACACACACACACACACACAATATAAACACACACACACACACACACACACAATATAAACACACACACACACACAATATAAACACACACACACACACACACAATATAAAACACACACACACACACACACACAATATAAACACACACACACACACACACAATATAAAACACACACACACACACACACACACACATATAAAACACACACACACACACACACACACACACACACACAATATAAACACACACACACACACACACACAATATAAACACACACACACACACACACACACACACACAATATAAACACACACACACACACACACACAATATAAACACACACACACACACACACACACACAATATAAACACACACACACACACACACACAATATAAACACATACACACGCACACAGGTAAAAATAAAGTCACACAATGGGATCTTACTGTGCACAGACAATGAGGAGAAGGGCGGAGCAGCTGATGATTGACAGGATGACAGTGATGGTGATCAGAGTGATCTGAAGGGTGTCTGAATCTTGATCCTCTTGTTGACCCGAACCTGTGTGCAACAACTGGATACCACAACGCACCCCATCATACCCCTTCATACACCTGTCAATCAATTAACCAATTAATCAACCGATCAATCACTATCACACAGATGTGAATATACATGCTTACTTACACACAAACAGGTTCCTTCAGATCCTGTAGGTAGGTGCAGTAACCATGGATACAGTACTCACTGTGGGTGCTCCTGCATGGATCATTGGCAGGACTGTGGGCAGAGGTGTGGGCGGGGTCATGGGGGAAGTTATGGGGGGCGGGGTCATGTGGGGAGTTGTGGGCGGGGCTTTGAGTTAGATTTTGTGCAGATGTGCTTTTATATTTTAACAAAAACTTATTTCTCTTTTTCCCACCAGTTTTCTTGCGACCTGAATGGCCTGAATGACCTGACACA
>JAFMOC010000423.1:22500-37500 GCA_019802505.1 Corydoras sp. C115
GTGTGTGTGTGTGTATGTGTGTGTATGTGTGTGTGTGTGTGTGTGTGTATGTGTGTGTGTATGTGTGTGTGTGAGGTAGACAGTATCGGATGTAAAGTTACCGTAATAACTGTATGTATGTGTGTGTATGTGTGTGTGTGTGTGTGTGTGTGTGTGTGTGTGTGTGTGTGTGTATGTGTGTGTATGTGTGTGTGTGTGTGTGTGTGTGTGTGTGTGTGTGTGTATGTGTGTGTGTGTGAGGTAGACAGTATCGGATGTAAAGTTACCGTAATAACTGTATGTTGGCTGTAAAGAGCAGCTTCTCAGTTTTCAGACTTTTTCAGAATCGACAGACACATTTCACATGTAATTAAATTTAATCAATAGAATTAATAAATGTAATTAAATGTAATTAATATAATTAATAAATGATCAAACAAAATGAATTGAACAACAGTTTGAAAAATGAATGAATACTCTGATTAAGGGGCATTATTTAAGAGGACAGAGGGGCAATAAGGGCCCTGATGGTGCACATGATCTAAACCCGAAAATCGAACCGTAAACCGTTTCCATGACAACACGACTCCTGCTGCTCACGCGACCCACGCTACGTCACTACTTCACACATGCGCACTGCGGACTACGTGGCGCCCTGTTTTACCACGAAAGGGCAGAATCGCAGACACGCATGCGCAGTGGTAATTTCCGTATTCGCCGCTTCCTGAATTGGGGCAGCGCCTTCAGCGCTCTTTATTTTAACATCGATTTAAAAAAACAAACCTTTAAATTCAATTACATTCAATTACATTCAATTACATTTAATTCAATTACATTAAATTACACTGATTACTGCAGCGTCATGTCCAAACCTCCTCCCAAACCCGCTAAACCCGGTAAGAAGCTCACATCCTCTTCATCTGATTTTAACATAAAGTTTATAAAGTTCATTAAATAATAATAATTATTAGAATTAATCTTAAATTAATCACTATTTATGGCTTTTATTTTGTGACTTGCTAATATTTTGAATTATAAGCACAAATTTAACTTAAAATTGATTTAAAGAAATGTTTATATTCATATTATATTTATATTCTTTTTACAGCAAATCATAATCATTAAAGTTCATTAGAGCTGATTATTATAAATGATTCAAATCCAACAAAGTCAATCAAATTTAATAAAGAGATTCTGAGATCTATAAACCTGATCTGAAGTTTAATCTCAGAACATTTCACCTTTAAAAATGAGTTCATTTACCACTGTATACACACACACACACACACACACACACACACACACACAGTGTGACTGTTATGCAGATGTAACTGTGATTGTGTTCTTTAAAGTTTTCAGTGTAAATGAGTTTATTGTTTTATCAGAAATCAGATGTTGTGATAGAGATTCAGTAAAACTCCAGATCCGTCTATAAAACAATCAAAATTAATATAAAATAACTCGGGCACATGTTCGTTTGCGTTTGTGTTTTTACCTTTTCTTGTTAATTGTTAGTGTATTTCTGCTGATAGTTTGCATGTTCTTCATTCGTTGTGTTCTGAAGTTCTGAAGCTTCGTGAGGTTTAAATAGTGATTTTCATCTGAAGCCGAAATCTGATGAGAGAACTTTTAAAATGTGTATAGATTTTAATATATTTAATATATGTATAGATTCATCTTTAGTGTGTGTGTGTGTGTGTGTGTGTGTGTTACAGGACAGGTGAAGGTCTTTAGGGCTTTGTTCACCTTTGATCCTCGAACTGTAAGTTTCTTTTCTTGTTATTTTCTCACTTTCCTGTTAAAGTTGAGATTATTACTAATTTATTACTAATTTACCAAAGAACCAGAATAAAAAACATGATACAAAACATTCATTCTGTTCATCTAATTGATGATTAATATTAAAGATCTGTGATCTAAAGTATGTGAACCTCCAGAATATCCCTGCTGCTCTGTTTCATCTGAAGATTAATCCCACAAGTAACCTCACACGGACCCCCCCCCCCCCCCCCACCGTGAGCCCGTACTCATCTCCTCTCTGAATGTGCACAGATCTAACGGCGTTGTTTTCTTTCAGCCTGACGAGCTTTACTTTGAGGAAGGAGACATTCTCTACATCTCAGATACAGTGAGTTACTGACACACCGCTCATCATCAGGACGAGTGAACTGAAGAGTCAGGAAATCGCTTTACAGCATCAGCTTTAAATATCGTTTTAGTTCTTGAAGCTTCTCGGTCTGTCAGAGAGAGCGAGGGTCACAGAGCTCCTTTAATGACGTTCTTATCTTTTTTAAGATTCTCAATAATTCTGACACTCAAACTCTTTGGTAATGTAGACATCTGAAGGTGAAAGTTAAACACTGCAGACTGTAGGAGTCGCTCTTACACTGCAGCTGTTTTAAGCACGTGTGTGTGTGTGTGTGTGTGTGTGTGTGTATAGAGTGACAGTAACTGGTGGAAGGGGACATGCAGAGGAAGATCTGGCCTTATTCCTAGTAACTATGGTAAATGTCTCACTCATGTGTATACTGTACACAGACTGTAACCGTGTGACTGTGAGACTAAACTGTGTGATTGTAACGCAGTGGCGGAGCAAGCCGAATCTATCGACAATCCAATGCATGAAGCAGCCAAGAGAGGTACATCATCATCATCATCATCATCATCATTAATATTATTGATGTATTGATTGAGGCAGATGTGCTCATCACTGTGCCACAGACTAACATAACTAGTTTCAGTTAATGGTTATTATGATACACAGTAATAAATAAACCCAGTTCATGTAAGTGTGTGTGTGTGTGTGTGTGTGTGTGTGTGTGTGTGTGTGTGTGTGTAGGGAATCTGAGCTGGTTGAGAGAGTGCATGGATAATAAAGTTGGTATAAATGGACTTGATAAAGCAGGAAACACAGCTCTGTACTGGGGCTGCCACGGAGGACACAAAGGTACACACACACAAAGAATGAACACACAAGTTAGTAAGACATCAGTGTTACTCCTGTATTTTTTGGTACATACATTCTCTGTGTTTTGTGTGTGTGTGTGTGTGTGTGTGTGTAGATGTTGTAGAACTGTTACTTGCCCAGCCAAACTGTGAGGTGAACCAGCAGGTGAGTGTGTTACACAATACCAATTCAATAACTACTAATTTGGAGGTTTTGATTCATTTGACTAATGTGTGTGTGTGTGTGTGTGTGTGTGTATAGAATAAGCTGGGTGATACAGCTATACATGCTGCAGCTTGGAAAGGTTATTCAGATATTGTGGAGATGCTGTTAAACAAAAGTATGTAATTACTTAACCCCCACACATGCACGCACACACACACACATATATATATATATATATATATATATATATATATTAATACCTGAGCATTAGTACTACCAGCCTTTGTATGCAACATGTCCTGAACTACAGCAGTGTTTAATAACCCTGTGTGTGTGTGTGTGTGTGTGTGTGTGTGTGTGTGTGTGTGTGTGTAGATGCTCGGACAGATATAGTGAATAATGAAAAGAAAACTGCTCTACAGATGGCTACTAATGCTCAGTGTGCATCACTGCTTAAAAGGAAACCAGGAGAAGGTAAGGCGTTAAACTGAAACCTCTTCTTTAAATCCAAATATCTTTATACAGCGTGACACGTCTGTGTGTGTGTGTGTGTGTGTGTGTGTGTGTGTGTGTGTGGCAGTGATCACACGTACCCACAGTAATGCTGAAGAGTATCTTGATGATGAAGACTCAGATTGAGTGACAAAAGAAAAGGATACAGCATTCCATCACCAAAGATTGTGTGTATGTGTATGTGTGTGTATGTGTGTTTATGTATGTGTGTATATGTTTGTGTGTGTATGTGTGGTGTATTCAAATACCTGATTAAAGGCACAACACTTTAATAAGCAGTGTGTTGTGTGATACTTTATGGTGTCTCAGGAAAAAATCTATATTCCATAATAAATTACTTTTGTAATTTATTAAAGTACCGTTTCCATTTCTTGTGTGTGTGTGTGTGTGTGTGTGTGTATAATGTTTGTAACTGCAGATCATTTCTGTATCAAACGGAGATAAATTTGATCTGTTAATAAATCAGATTATAAACAGAAGTTTAATTCATTTTTTGTAACATTCGTCTAAAACATTCAAAGGTGTGAGGGGTGTGTAAAATGAAGAATACAGGGGAGTTCTTAATTTAAACACAGGGGGGCGCACTGCACTGTGAATTAACCTGTCCATTTGAATAGTGGCACTACATCTGACTAAACACATTCAGGGTTCGAGCAGAAACGCCGTGGTGCCAGTCTCTCAGTTTGTGGTACTGTGGACCTTCTCTCACCTTCATTTGCTTTACACTACGTACAAACGGAAAAGGTTTATTAGGGAGTTTTAGAAAAGAAGAAAGTTATAAAATAATAACGGTGCAGTCGTAACACAGTAAAGGAGGTGCACTGTAATGATGCAGGACTTACGGAACGGGCTGGTTGACGGCCTCTGGTTTGTTAATGATCGCTGCACAGACAAGCAATGAATAAAACATGCTTTAATAAATAAACTCCACCCACATCTTTAAACTCCACCCACATATAGCCCTATGCAGTTGTAGGTGTCTCACTCTCTGTGCCGGTGATTTGGGCGAGCAGGTGGAACGAGCGCGACTGTGAGGTTCCTGTTCTTGGTCTCCAATCTTCTGTGTCCTCCATGATCCTCATCCTGCTCGCATCAGCATGAGAGCCCACGTGATAGAACCCGATGTCCACCTCTGTGATAGGCCTCCGTGTCTGTTTAACCCTGCACACACACACACACACACACACACACACACACTAAATAAACATACACACAAAGCTGTGTACCGGTGTTTAATGTGTGTGAGAGAGATTAACACACAAATACACACTCACTTTGACACTGCCGCAGTGACCTGAAAAAAGGAAATAATAAATGTACAGTATATGAGAACTTTAAACTGTGCTGGACCATGCAGGCACGGGGTGTACTGAATCACTGGGTGTGGTGAATCAGGTGTAGTGAATCCCAGGTGTAGTGAATCACAGGTGTAGTGAATCCCAGGTGTAGTGAATCAGGTGTAGTGAATCACAGGTGTAGTGAATCACAGGTGTATTGAATCACAGGTGTAGTGAATCAGGTGTAGTGAATCCCAGGTGTAGTGAATCAGGTGTAGTGAATCACAGGTGTATTGAATCACAGGTGTAGTGAATCACAGGTGTAGTGAATCACAGGTGTAGTGAATCACAGGTGTAGTGAATCAGGTGTAGTGAATCACAGGTGTAGTGAATCACAGGTGTAGTGAATCTCTGGTTACATTAGTGTATAGTTGTTCTCCTGGATTTGGAGCTGATGGGGTGTGGCTTTGAGGACGTGGAGGTGTGGTGGAGTGAAATTTAAGTTAAAGTCATGTGTTTGTGACATCACACAACGGAACCGGTTTCTTCTCCATCTCCATTATGAGGCTTCCTTCACCTACCATCTCACTGATCACATAACTGATCCATAATGATTCTGTATTAATTAATTAATTAATTAATTAATTAATTAATTTAGCTACTTCACACAATCATACCTTTGGTTCTACAGCAGGTCTGGGAACAGTGGCTGCTCTGTTAGACAAAATGAACTGAAATCAATTGTAATTCATTATAAACATCAGTTAAACACAATTACATTACATTAATTCTATATCTCGGTGTGAGTGTTTATTTCACACAGTGTTGAAGTGCAGATGTGTGTGTAGTTCTGGAATGTCACGTCACTAAACCACTGAAGTGAAGCTTCATGCTGCAGCGTTTCCTTAAGTCCAAAACTTAATTTATAATAATAATTATTATTATGATTTAATGTTTGTGTTTATTTATTTAATGTTTATTATTATGGTATAATGTTTGCATTTTGATTTTGATTTCATTTCATAATTCAGAGATTCAGTGATGTACAGAACAAAAAGTATACAGAATAAAAATCTGCCACAGAACATATAGATTTTTTACAGAACCTGACCGCTCCATTGCTCCCAGGACACCATGTACAGGGCTGCCCACTGCTATGGGCACGTGTGTGTGTGTGTGTGTGTGTACCTCTGCAGTGTAAGGAGCAGATTTCCAGTACACTCTTTTATTTTGCTCTGAGCCTCCAGATTATTTAAAGTCTCTGTGCTGATGTCACCTATAGAGATCACAACATCACCCACAGCTACACCCGCTTCAGCTGCTTTACCATTCTTCATCAGCTACAGGACAGACAGATACATCATCATCATCATCATCAGTAATATCATCATTAAACTGAATGTACAGGTCAGTATCTATAGATGAGCGTCAGATCAGTACGGATCTGTAGAGGGTCATTCATATCTGATCCAATAATAGATCACTTTCCTATCAGGGTTCAGCTTCCACCAAAGAACATCAGAACCCATCAGCAGATCCACCAAAATAGGTCATGATGTAAGCATGTGTGTATTTACCTGTAACTGATACACAAACTGTGTGTGTGTGTGTGTGAGAGAGAGAGAGAGAGAGAGAGTTACCCGGGAGATGATAATCGGCATGTTAAAATCTTTACCCCCCTGCAGCCTGAAACCCCACGGTGCAGGAGAACTCAATTCCACAGTGTACAGTCCACTCATAGTACTGGTACACACACACACACACACACACACACACACACACACACACACACACCAGCACACATTACTGACACATTCATGAAATTAGACATTAACAAATTTATACTCACATATAAATATAAAGACAAATCTCACACACACAACCATATACATATTCATAAACACACACACACAAACATATAAAGACAAATCACACACACACACAAAACCATATACATATTCATAAACACACACACACAAAACCATATACATATTCATAAACACACACACAACCATATACATATTCATAAACACACACACACACAAAACCATATACATATTCATAAACACACACACACAAAACCATATACATATTCATAAACACACACACACACACACACACACACACACACAACCATATACATATTCATAAACACACACACAAAACCATATACATATTCATAAACACACACACACAAACATATACATATAAAGACAAATCACACACACACACACAAAACCATATACATATTCATAAACACACACACACACACACAACCATATACATATTCATAAACATACACACACAACCATATACATATTCATAAACACACACACAAAACCATATACATATTCATAAACATACACACACAACCATATACATATTCATAAACACACACACAACCATATACATATTCATAAACACACACACACACACACACACACACACAACCATATACATATTCATAAACACACACACAAAACCATATACATATAAAGACAAATCACACACACACACACACACACACACAACCATATACATATTCATAAACACACACACAAAACCATATACATATAAAGACAAATCACACACACACACACAAAACCATATACATATTCATAAACACACACACACACACACACAACCATATACATATTCATAAACATACACACACAACCATATACATATTCATAAACACACAAACACACACACACACACAAATAGTTACCAGCAAATTTGATGATCTGTGACTCTGACACACTGACGCTTTAATACTGTCTGATCATACAGTAGGCGGAGCATAGAGAGTGTGTGTATGTATGTGTGTGTGTTTATGAATATGTATATGGTTGTGTGTGTGTGTGTGTGTGTATGGCCATCTAAATGTTGTGTAAAAACTATTTGTAAATGAGTTTTTGAGTACAATAATCTAAGCATGTTTATATTTCTGTCGTATACGTGTGTGTGTGTGTGTGTGTGTGTGTGTGTGTGATGCAGGGGTGTGGGGGTTTTAGATTTGCACGGTGATATTTTAAGAACTCTGATTTAGGATGAGATTTAAATTACACCAGCGGCTCTGATGTGGATCACATGACATCACAGTGTTACAGACAGTCTGTTCTGATTGGTCAAATTAATTTATGAGATGTAGGAACGTTTATGCAACTGAACTTTCAACTTTTGATGTAAAAGTGGTCTGTTAACAGTTTGTTCAAAAACAAATCCGAACAGCTGTGTGATTATTCTTCACTTCACCGTCACATGCTTTAGAATTCACCTTTAATTCTCGTTTTGGGCGACATGAGCCGCCGTTAGCACACGGGTTGTGTGTACAGACATGAGCAGCATTCATCACGTTCACTCCCGTCACATGATCCGCTGCCATGACAACCACACGGTTATTCAGCATCACCTACACAACAAACCTGGCTTTAGACACAGTGCAACAATCTGATAATTCAATCAAATAATAATCATAATAATCAAATAATAAATCCTAACAATCAAATAATCAAATAATAATCATAATAATAATCATAACAATCAAATAATAATCATAATAATAATCATAATAATAATCATAATAATAATCATAACAATCAAATAATAATCATAATAACATTAGAGGAGTTTACTCTCTGAACGTCTCCACTGAAACCTCGTGTTACTGCAGAGCTGATCTTCACATCATCATAATCAGGAACTCCACCAATATACAGTGGAGAGGTGCACTTTATCTGTGTGAATGCACCCTACACACACACACACACACACACACACACACACACACACGGAACCCGGATGACGTCTTAGGTCAAATTTATAGAGAATAAACAAACTTAAAAACTTCAGAGGAAATGACAAAGTGAGTGGTGCTGACCTCAGCACTGCCCTCTACAGGTCGCTCATCATCCACCTGCAGGATTCCACTCTTTGCTGTACGAGACACTCGGACCTCATGCCACGTATTTATACTGAGGACCTGCTGACTTCTACACACACACACACACACACACACTTGTTTTTCTACATTGTGTGGACTTTACATGGACTGTACCTTCTGAAAGAGCCTAACGTTAAGCACACAGACCATAAACCTTCACACAACCCAAACATAACATTCATGTAAGCTTTAAAGATGGAGTGTGTCAGGTGGAGTGCAGGTCTCACCTGATGATGGCGGCTCCAGAACCACAATCAAAGCGAAATTGGATAACCCCGCCCATCAGGATGATTGACAGAAAGTCCTGACTGTGAGTGTCATGGCTGTAGAGCAGAGTCCCGTCCTGATTGGTTGGTTTGAAAACAATGTGAAATTCCATAAAGGAGAGGTAGAGGTGAAGAGGCTGAGGCCACGGGGCACCAACGTATGACATCATTTCCTGTCTGAACTGAGGCAAAGTCACCACCAACTCTATAACAGAGGGGCGGAGTCAGCTACTGAGGTGTGTGTGTGTGTGTGTGTGTGTGTGTGTGTGAATGACAGACTCACTCTCCTCACAGTGAACCCCTCTGAATCCCAGTTGACACAAACAGATGTAAGTGTTGATGCGAATGGGAGAACAAACTCCACCATTCTCACAGATAAAGTTAAAGGAAGGATTATTAAAGCAACGAGAGCGTTAACATTAATGTGAATAAAAACAACCTCAAGCTACAAATCATCAAAAAACAGGCTTTAATTCATCAATCTGAATAATTAATGAACTGATCATGACGTCATCGGGAGCCGGCGCGCCGATTTAGATTTATGGTACGTGATTTTAAATGATGAATCATGTGATTCAAGAATTCAAAAGCATTTAGTGGAGGTCATGATGTGAGCTGTTCGGTCAATATTCTTACAGTTTTCTATAAAACACAAACATAAGAACAGAGTAGAATTTTATTATTTTAATGTTTTAAAAACAAACAGTCACATAAAAATTTAGAAAAGATCCGTGTTTTAGAACATTACAGAGAAACAGCCTCAGAAATAATCAGCTGTTAAAAATCAAAAGACACTTTAAATAAAAAAGATTTATAGAAAAACAGAGTCATCATTTAATAAAAGAACCATGAAGCTAAAGTTTAATGAAGATCTTTAAAAGAATCATGTTGGCGAGTCGAGAGTCGTTTGTGATTATCTGAAGAATCATGTTGGAGAGTCGTTTGTGATTATCTGAAGAATCATGTTGGAGAGTCGTTTGTGATTATCTGAAGAATCATGTTGGAGAGTCGTTTGTGATTATCTGAAGAATCATGTTGGAGAGTCGTTTGTGATTATCTGACTGATGGATGATTGATGTTCAGAACTCACCGGTGACGGCTCGAGGTGTTGCTTGTTATTGGAGTGTCTTACTGAGCATGTGGGTTTGTGGGTCAGATGTTGGGCCTCTCATCTGGTTCTCTGTGGAGACAGAAGGTTCCTCCACCTTGCTCTCGGTTACATAACGTTCAGTTACTGCACGTGTTTATGTTCTTTCCATCAGCTGCATCTTCAACCAGAGAGACGTGATAATCAGTGGAGACAGTGAGGTGAGAGATGCATCCCACCAAACCTGCCAGGTACCGCCGCCCGGTGTGTACGGCGACCTCCTTCATCCCACCTTCACACAAACATCATCATCATCATCATCATCATCTCCTCACTCTTCATTACACTAATCATATTTATTTCATTTCATTGCATGTTATGGGTTTAAATACCAATGTAAAGGTCTCCATTAATGTTGAGCTGCCTCATGTGTCCTGGAGAACGTCCAGTCTGAGCTCCATAATCGTCCACCGTCAGCTTCCCAAACTGTCCGTCTCTGTAGAGGAAGACGCAAACTCAGACACAGAAAGTCCAACAAAATACAGAAAAAAATTCATTCAAAAAGAGCGAGCAAGAAGGACCTGTCTGACCTGACGACTTTCACCCTGTGCCATCTGCCATCGCCAAACGTCCCATTGACCATCATCAGCGCTGACCCACTGCCCAGGTTAAAGCTGCAGATACGAACAGGTTACATACAGAGTGGAACCCATCAGCTTTAAATACAGATATGACATCACAGAGTAGAACCTATCAGCTTTAAATACAGATATGACATCACCGAGAGGAACCTATCAGCTTTAAATACAGATATGACATCACCGAGAGGAACCTATCAGCTTTAAATACAGATATGACATCACAGAGAGGAACCTATCAGCTTTAAATACAGATATGACATCACTGAGAGGAACCCATCAGCTTTAAATATAGATATGACATCACAGAGAGGAACCTATCAGCTTTAAATACAGATATGACATCACTGAGAGGAACCTATCAGCTTTAAATACAGATATGACATCACAGAGAGGAACCTATCAGCTTTAAATACAGATATGACATCACAGAGAGGAACCCATCAGCTTTAAATACAGATATGACATCACAGAGAGGAACCTATCAGCTTTAAATACAGATATGACATCACAGAGAGGAACCCATCAGCTTTAAATACAGATATGACATCACAGAGAGGAACCTATCAGCTTTAAATACAGATATGACATCACAGAGAGGAACCTATCAGCTTTTAATATCAGCTTTGTGCTCTGTTAATGCTGGAACCCCCCCCCCCCCCAGAACAGATCTATTTAAATCAATGAAGTGAAATATTCTTTGGTTTTTGTGGAATAAGGAGGCGACAGATGAAGCTCTGAGGAGTCAGTACCTGAAGATAAGAGCTCCATCCTGCAACCCAACAGATAAATAATCAGAGCGCATGACCTTCAGCTTCAGGTTTTGTATGTTCTCCAGGTTCTTTGAATCAGTCGGGTTCTCTCTGTTCAGCGGATTGTCACCTCTCCAGAGAAGCAGTCCGTCTCTATGTGAGCTTTTAAAGCGCAGGAAAAGAGTCGTCCTGCTACCAGACATCCTGCAGACACACACACACACACACACACACACACACACACACTACTAAATCACACACACACACATCACAAGTGAGTGAATACACACTGTTGTACAATTTACCTTTGAATTATATCGGGCTTGTTGTATGTTAAATAACTGCGTCCTGTAAACTGAGGAATCTCAATAACCTCTGTCACTGCTATAGAGAGAGACAGAGAGACAGAGAGACAGACAGACAGACAGAGAGACAGACAGAGAGAGAGACAGACAGAGAGTTAAAAGCTCACACACGGATTCTGTCTGATTTGTGAATATCAGATGCAGATGTGCAGCTGACTGTTTTCCTCGTGTGTGCTGTTTCACATCCCGGTTCCTAACTCTGCAGATGTCCATGAGGTTGGACTGTCTGAGGGTTTTAGGTGGAGACTGGACCTCAGAGGAAGCTGCCCCTCAGTTTAAAGAGTTTGCTCAGTGTGAGGCGGTCGTACCGCCGGCCGGACTGCTGTGGGTTCTGCTGTGGGTTCTATCACAGGGTCACGCTCTGTGCTCCGTTGGTTGGAGCGTGGACGTTTCTGATTTTGGTGTTTGATTAAAAGCCTGGTTCTTGGTTCTGGTTCATTAGTGCAGTATATTGAGACTCGGTTCTGTCTCAGGGTCAGTGTGAGTCCTGGACGCCGTCCCGTGGGCCGTCTCCGATAGGCAGCGAACGGCGTGGCGGAGCATCACCGGCTCACCTCCATCATCGTGAGGGGGAACCATGTCGCTCCACCACGGGGTGTCTTTACTTTTACTTTAGTATTTTCACTAAGTGAATAATAAAGTATGAAATAGAACAGTGTTGCTCTCACACACACACACACACACTGCTCCCACAAACTCCCAGCATGCACCAGAGAGAGAGACAGAGAAAGTCTAAGTAAATAGAAGTGTAGCAAAGACTAATGTGTGTGTGTGTGTGTGTGTGTGTGTGTGTGTACTTACAGTTAAAGCAGTAGTTTCCACACTCTGGGGAGTAAAAATATAAATAATATAAATAAAAGGATATGAATCTTTAATAAGTTACAATAATCCCATTATAATAACAACATTCATTAAATATAAAATGGGAGTGTGTACTGACCATTGGGTTTAGATCTTGGGGTGTGTGTGTGTGTGTGGGTGTGTGTGCTGACCTTTCTGGCAGTGTGTACCGTCATACCCCAGAGGGCAGTCACACTCATACTCCTCTCGTTTTGGGCGACATGAGCCGCCGTTAGCACACGGGTTGTGTGTACAGACATGAGCAGCATTCATCACGTTCACTCCCGTCACATGATCCGCTGCCATGACAACCACACGGTTATTCAGCATCACCTACACAACAAACCTGGCTTTAGACACAGTGCAACAATCTGATAATTCAATCAAATAATAATCATAATAATCAAATAATAAATCCTAACAATCAAATAATCAAATAATAATCATAATAATAATCATAACAATCAAATAATAATCATAATAATAATCATAATAATAATCATAATAATAATCATAACAATCAAATAATAATCATAATAATAATCATAATAATAATCATAATAATAATCATAACAATCAAATAATAATCATAATAACATTAGAGGAGTTTACTCTCTGAACGTCTCCACTGAAACCTCGTGTTACTGCAGAGCTGATCTTCACATCATCATAATCAGGAACTCCACCAATATACAGTGGAGAGGTGCACTTTATCTGTGTGAATGCACCCTACACACACACACACACACACACACACACACACACACACACACACACACACACACACACACACACACACACGGAACCCGGATGACGTCTTAGGTCAAATTTATAGAGAATAAACAAACTTAAAAACTTCAGAGGAAATGACAAAGTGAGTGGTGCTGACCTCAGCACTGCCCTCTACAGGTCGCTCATCATCCACCTGCAGGATTCCACTCTTTGCTGTACGAGACACTCGGACCTCATGCCACGTATTTATACTGAGGACCTGCTGACTTCTACACACACACACACACACACACACACACACACACACTTGTTTTTCTACATTGTGTGGACTTTACATGGACTGTACCTTCTGAAAGAGCCTAACGTTAAGCACACAGACCATAAACCTTCACACAACCCAAACATAACATTCATGTAAGCTTTAAAGATGGAGTGTGTCAGGTGGAGTGCAGGTCTCACCTGATGATGGCGGCTCCAGAACCACAATCAAAGCGAAATTGGATAACCCCGCCCATCAGGATGATTGACAGAAAGTCCTGACTGTGAGTGTCATGGCTGTAGAGCAGAGTCCCGTCCTGATTGGTTGGTTTGAAAACAATGTGAAATTCCATAAAGGAGAGGTAGAGGTGAAGAGGCTGAGGCCACGGGGCACCAACGTATGACATCATTTCCTGTCTGAACTGAGGCAAAGTCACCACCAACTCTATAACAGAGGGGCGGAGTCAGCTACTGAGGTGTGTGTGTGTGTGTGTGTGTGTGTGTGTGTGTGTGAATGACAGACTCACTCTCCTCACAGTGAACCCCTCTGAATCCCAGTTGACACAAACAGATGTAAGTGTTGATGCGAATGGGAGAACAAACTCCACCATTCTCACAGATCACCTTCTCACACACACTGGTGCTGCACTCACCTGAAACACACACACACACACACTGAGCAAATATACACAACACACTCACAAAAACACACACTCCACCATGACTGTGTGGGTGTGTATGATGTTGGTGTCTGTGTATCGTACCAACATCTCCACCGCTGAGTGCACGCCCCCGCGGCCACGCCCTGAGGTCGTTGTTTCTTCCATTGATTGACAAGTGCTGGACACACCCCTGAAAGCCTTGATTGGTTCCCACTGCCTTAACAAGCCAGTACACTTTGGGAGCTCCACCCACAAACAGTGGCGTACGAAATGTTAACTTAGTGTAATGACCCTAAAACACACACACACACACACACACACACACACACACACACTACTAAACCATCTACATAAAGCAGTTCTCATTGTTCTAATGCATCAGATGAGTGAGGGGGCGTGTCCGTCAGAACGCGCTGTAAAGTCAGAGCAGGTTTACAGCAAGCGGCTGATTTAATAAAGAAAACTGAGATTCATTTCATTTAAATGATTAAAACCTAACTTCCTGCTCCGCCCCTTTAATCCCAAACTAAAGTGCTGCTTGAAGAGGATCACAGCCGGTCATGTGACAGAGAGTCT
>JAFMOC010000423.1:47500-52500 GCA_019802505.1 Corydoras sp. C115
GTTCACATGATTAATTGCATGCACCAGATTAATTGCATGGATTAACATGATTCCTGTGCATGATTAATTTCATGAATTGCAAGTTCATCATGATTAATTGCATGATTAATTGCATGATTAATTGGATCTGGTTCTGAAAAGCAAACAGAGTGAATGGAACTGAATGGAACTGTTCTGTTCAGTGTTGAGGTTCTCCTCAGAGATGTTTGGTGGGGTTGAGGGTTCGTTGAAGGTTATTTAAGGATCCTTATGAACCTTGATTTATGAACTGAGACACACAGTCATTACTGACCTGCCTTTACGTACACACGTGTGTGTGTGTGTGTGTGTGTGTGTGTGTGTGTGTGTTTGTGTACCTGATTAAGTCGAGAAATGCGTCCGCTGTGTTGACCTCCTCTATTTTCTGTTGTGTTAGTGATTGTTGCTTCACTCCTCTTCGTCCAGGCTGGATGATGGTCACCATTATGATTCCAATAAAGACGGCAATGATGGTGGTGCTGGTGTAATAGATCACAGCTCGCACCCCCATCCGCCCTGAAGCACGACTGTCCAACGCAGCCATCCCTACACACACACACACACACACACACACACACACACTGGACATCTGATATATAAATGAAAGTTTAAAGTGTTTATGGCAGAACCTTGTGGCTCGTCTGTGGTATTGATATGAACAGTTATGATGCGGTATCGATCAGCTGATCACTTCAGGAAGATCAAAGTGATTTACAGAAAAACATAACGAAGAAATAAACGACGGAAACGGACGTCCTGCAGAGTTTTAATTATCAAAAGAGTTCAGAACCTGTGAGGAGCAGGGAGCCAGTGTGTGACCTGCTGTGTGTTAGTTTGGTGTGTGTGTGTGTGTGTGTATGAGACGTGGTGTGTGTTAGTTTGGTGTGTGTGACGTGGTGTGTGTTAGTTTGGTGTGTGTGACCTGCTGTGTGTTAGTTTGGTGTGTGTGACGTGGTGTGTGTTAGTTTGGTGTGTGTGACGTGGTGTGTGTTAGTTTGGTGTGTGTGTGTGTATGAGACGTGGTGTGTGTTAGTTTGGTGTGTGTGTGTGTATGAGACGTGGTGTGTGTTAGTTTGGTGTGTGTGTGTGTGTGTATGAGACGTGGTGTGTGTTAGTTTGGTGTGTGTGTGTGTATGAGACGTGGTGTGTGTTAGTTTGGTGTGTGTGTGTGTATGAGACGTGGTGTGTGTTAGTTTGGTGTGTGTGTGTGTATGAGACGTGGTGTGTGTTAGTTTGTGTGTGTGTGTATGAGACGTGGTGTGTGTTAGTTTGGTGTGTGTGTGTGTATGAGACGTGGTGTGTGTTAGTTTGGTGTGTGTGTGTGTATGAGACGTGGTGTGTGTTAGTTTGGTGTGTGTGTGTGTATGAGACGTGGTGTGTGTTAGTTTGGTGTGTGTGTGTGTATGAGACGTGGTGTGTGTTAGTTTGGTGTGTGTGTGTGTATGAGACGTGGTGTGTGTTAGTTTGGTGTGTGTGTGTGTATGAGACGTGGTGTGTGTTAGTTGGTGTGTGTGTGTGTATGAGACGTGGTGTGTGTTAGTTTGGTGTGTGTGTGTGTATGAGACGTGGTGTGTGTTAGTTTGGTGTGTGTGTGTGTATGAGACGTGGTGTGTGTTAGTTTGGTGTGTGTGTGTGTATGAGACGTGGTGTGTGTTAGTTTGGTGTGTGTGTGTGTATGAGACGTGGTGTGTGTTAGTTTGGTGTGTGTGTGTGTATGAGACGTGGTGTGTGTTAGTTTGGTGTGTGTGTGTGTGTATGAGACGTGGTGTGTGTTAGTTTGTGTGTGTGTGTGTGTATGAGACGTGGTGTGTGTTAGTTTGTGTGTGTGTGTGTGTATGAGACGTGGTGTGTGTTAGTTTGGTGTGTGTGTGTGTATGAGACGTGGTGTGTGTTAGTTTGGTGTGTGTGTGTGTATGAGACGTGGTGTGTGTTAGTTTGGTGTGTGTGTGTGTATGAGACGTGGTGTGTGTTAGTTTGGTGTGTGTGTGTGTATGAGACGTGGTGTGTGTTAGTTTGGTGTGTGTGTGTGTATGAGACGTGGTGTGTGTTAGTTTGGTGTGTGTGTGTGTATGAGACGTGGTGTGTGTTAGTTTGGTGTGTGTGTGTATGAGACGTGGTGTGTGTTAGTTTGTGTGTGTGTGTGTATGAGACGTGGTGTGTGTTAGTTTGGTGTGTGTGTGTGTATGAGACGTGGTGTGTGTTAGTTTGGTGTGTGTGTGTGTATGAGACGTGGTGTGTGTTAGTTTGGTGTGTGTGTGTGTATGAGACGTGGTGTGTGTTAGTTTGGTGTGTGTGTGTGTATGAGACGTGGTGTGTGTTAGTTTGGTGTGTGTGTGTGTGTGAGACGTGGTGTGTGTTAGTTTGGTGTGTGTGTGTGTGTATGAGACGTGGTGTGTGTTAGTTTGGTGTGTGTGTGTGTGTATGAGACGTGGTGTGTGTTAGTTTGGTGTGTGTGTGTGTATGAGACGTGGTGTGTGTTAGTTTGGTGTGTGTGTGTGTATGAGACGTGGTGTGTGTTAGTTTGGTGTGTGTGTGTGTATGAGACGTGGTGTGTGTTAGTTTGGTGTGTGTGTGTGTATGAGACGTGGTGTGTGTGTTAGTTTGTGTGTGTGTGTGTATGAGACGTGGTGTGTGTTAGTTTGGTGTGTGTGTGTGTATGAGACGTGGTGTGTGTTAGTTTGGTGTGTGTGTGTGTATGAGACGTGGTGTGTGTTAGTTTGGTGTGTGTGTGTGTATGAGACGTGGTGTGTGTTAGTTTGGTGTGTGTGTGTGTATGAGACGTGGTGTGTGTTAGTTTGGTGTGTGTGTGTGTATGAGACGTGGTGTGTGTTAGTTTGGTGTGTGTGTGTGTATGAGACGTGTGTGTGTTAGTTTGTGTGTGTGTGTGTATGAGACGTGGTGTGAGACGTGGTGTGTGTTAGAGACGTGGTGTGTGTTGTGTATGGTGTGTGTGTGTTGAGACGTGGTGTGTGTTAGTTTGGTGTGTGTGTGTGTATGAGACGTGGTGTGTGTTAGTTTGGTGTGTGTGTGTATGAGACGTGGTGTGTGTTAGTTTGGTGTGTGTGTGTGTATGAGACGTGGTGTGTGTTAGTTTTGTGTGTGTGTGTGTATGAGACGTGGTGTGTGTTAGTTTGGTGTGTGTGTGTGTATGAGACGTGGTGTGTGTTAGTTTGGTGTGTGTGTGTGTATGAGACGTGGTGTGTGTTGTTTTGTGTGTGTGTGTGTGTGTGTGTATGAGACGTGGTGTGTGTTGTTTGGTGTGTGTGTGTGTATGAGACGTGGTGTGTGTTTGTTTGGTGTGTGTGTGTGTATGAGACGTGGTGTGTGTTTGTTTGGTGTGTGTGTGTATGAGACGTGGTGTGTGTTAGTTTGGTGTGTGTGTGTATGAGACGTGGTGTGTGTTAGTTTGGTGTGTGTGTGTGTATGAGACGTGGTGTGTGTTAGTTTGGTGTGTGTGTGTGTATGAGACGTGGTGTGGTGTTAGTTGTGTGTACGTGGTGTGTGTTGTGTGTGTGTGTGTGTATGAGACGTGGTGTGTGTGTGTGTGTATGAGGTGTGTGTTGTTTGTGTGTGTGTGTGTATGAGACGTGGTGTGTGTTAGTTTGGTGGTGTGTGTGTGTGTATGAGACGTGGTGTGTGTTAGTTTGGTGTGTGTGTGTGTATGAGACGTGGTGTGTGTTAGTTTGGTGTGTGTGTGTGTATGAGACGTGGTGTGTGTTAGTTTGGTGTGTGTGTGTGTGTATGAGACGTGGTGTGTGTTAGTTTGGTGTGTGTGTGTGTATGAGACGTGGTGTGTGTTAGTTTGGTGTGTGTGTGTGTATGAGACGTGGTGTGTGTTAGTTTGGTGTGTGTGTGTGTATGAGACGTGGTGTGTGTTAGTTTGGTGTGTGTGTGTATGAGAGTGTGTGTGGTGTGTGTGTGTGTGTGTGTGTGTGTGTGTGTGTGAGAGAGAGAGACTAAAGGAATCCTTTGTTTATGTGATGTGGTCACTCTGACCTCTGACCTATAGTCTATTTAAATAAACACACACACTCTAACCACAGTGCAGGGTTCAGAATGCCCCCCCCCCCGCCCCCCGCAGGTTGTGTACTGCAGAATGTAATGATGTCACAGATACACACTGTTGATTTGTACAGAACAATAAAGCTGTGGTACCTGTAATGAGGCTGGACACCAGCAGGGGGAGCACCAGCATCTGCAGCATTCGCATCAGCAGCTCTCCAGGAAACGAGAAGTACTTCACCTCACGATACGACATCTTAAAGGGACGCAACCCGAAACCCAGAATGATCCCTACACACACACACACACACACACACACACACACACACACACACCAAATCACATCACACACACCAAACTAACACACACACACCAAACTAACACACATACACACACACACACCTCACGATACGACATCTTAAAGGGACGCAACCCGAATCCCAGAATGATCCCTACACACACACACACACACACACACACACACACACACCAAATCACATCACACACACCAAACTAACACACACACACCAAACTAACACACATACACACACACACACCTCACGATACGACATCTTAAAGGGACGCAACCCGAAACCCAGAATGATCCCTACACACACACACACACACACACACACACACACACACCAAATCACATCACACACACCAAACTAACACACACACACCAAACTAACACACACACACACACCTCATGATACGACATCTTAAAGGGACGCAACCCGAAACCCAGAATGATCCCTACACACACACACACACACACACACACACACACACCAAATCACATCACACACACCAAACTAACACACACACACCAAACTAACACACATACACACACACACACCTCACGATACGACATCTTAAAGGGACGCAACCCGAAACCCAGAATGATCCCTACACACACACACACACACACACACACACACACACACACACACACACACACCAAATCACATCACACACAC
>JAFMOC010000423.1:57500-67500 GCA_019802505.1 Corydoras sp. C115
GATCAAACACACACACACACACACACACACACACACATTTTATTTGTCAGCAGCTCCACGTGGGTTACCACCTGTGCCAATACACATAAACTCTCTCTCTCTCTCACACACACACACACACACACACACAGCAGAATGAGTAAACACAGTGCTCACCACAGACAGGAGCGAGTACCGTGAGGGTTTGTGCTGAAACGTGGAACTTTGAGAGTCTCAATGAGAAAGTGTGTGTGTGTGTGTGTGTGTGGGGAGAGAGAGAGAGAGAGAGAGAGAAAGAGAGAGAGAGAGAGAGAGATGGGGGTAGTTTCCTGGTAGGTGTGGATCCAATATCACAGAGGAACCAATCAGAAGAGCTGCAAAGAGAGGGAAGAGTAAAGAGGGAGGAGAAAACTTCACTACATTCACAAGAGAGACCGACGTGTGAGAGAGAGAGTGTGTGTGTGTGTGTGTGTGTGTGTGTGTGTGTGTGTGTAAGAGAGAGAGAGAGAGAGACTGTAAGTGGAATACGGCCTCGGGTTTGAAGAGAACAGGTTCCACACACAGATGAAGACACTGCAGCTTCATCAAAGCCAATGACATCATGACGTCTCCTGTAGAGACACGTTCTCCTCTCAGACCCGCAGAACATCACCCGCGTCTTCTGCTGTGACAAAACAACTGTAAAGAACCACACACACACAGTCCACAGACACTCAGTCCACAGACACAGCAGTAATGTGTGTGTGTGTGTGTGTGTGTGGG
The DNA here is from genome assembly GCA_019802505.1 of Corydoras sp. C115. NCBI lineage: Eukaryota > Metazoa > Chordata > Actinopteri > Siluriformes > Callichthyidae > Corydoras > Corydoras sp. C115. The sequence continues at coordinate 58,242 of JAFMOC010000423.1, forward strand.
GGGGGGGGGGGGGGGTGCTCCCGCAGTACAGTGAGGGTGGAATGTATATCCCAGGGAACAGAGCTGGAAGTGGGGCAGGTGATCTGATCCACCGTCTCCTTTAGTTCCCATGAGGCAGCGGGACTGAGAACCGTGAGGGAACCTTTGTGTTGTGGCCCCTTTGTATTACCCTGTTCCCACGATCTGACTTCAAACATGACCCCCCCCCCCCCCCCACACACACACACACCTTTATCAGATGCTTTATCTAAAGTGATTTGCAGTCAGATTAAAGAGGAACCAAGTCCCCTGCAGATTAATCAGACCTGATCATCAGCCAATCAGGAGTCTAGATTTTTGTAACTCGGGTGTTTTGTGGAGGAGATGTTTTGAGATGTTTCCTGATGATGCTGAGTGACTCCGCCTTACAGAGATGGAAAGATGGTTCCCCCATCTATCAGTGGAGAACGATCCGGAGAGAGAGTTAGAACCACGGGGAGGATGAAGACGTTGGATCTAGATGCCATTCATCAGTAGAGTGAAGTGAATGAGTCGTGGGGGGGGGGGGGAGGTCTGAGAAGTACAGAGTGAAGGTCAGAGGGGCCAGATCCAGAGGTTGTCCTGTAGGTCAGCGTCCGGTTCTGGTACTGAATGAGCCAATGAGAGAGGAGTAACAGAGTAATGGAGTTTTTTCTTGCCACTGTTGCTCCAGCTTGCTCTTTTGGCGTCAGGCTCAGAGCTGCTTTGTGATGATGTAGATGTAAACAACGTTCTACTGAACTGACCAGAACTTAGAGATTTAAATCAGTGGCAGAGGCCTGAGTTTGATGAATGAAACACACACACACACACACACACACACGTCTTATATAAAACACGTTACAGCTGAATTCTTTAAACAAACTCCTCCCCTGAGCTCGTCCTGTTCAGATCAGTGAACATCATGAAGGAACAGCACAGCCACCTGCACATGACGTTCTACAGAGGTTCTAAACCTGGATTATTTCATCAGATCTGAGTTTGTTTAGATTAGAATCTGGATTTGAATCTGATTCATTAATTATTAAATAAATGGAAACCAGCAGGGACAACGACAATCCCAAACAGGACTTCCTGAGGCCTATCCCGTTCATTCTGATGATACAGAGGAATGAGGAGAAAACGAAACTTACCCAGAGCCAATCACAATGGAGCTCCAGCTGAGTCAGAGAGGCCCACAGCCAATCAGATTACAGTCTGCACTTTAACTCCTCCCTCTGTGTTTAGGCGGCAAAGCAGAGAACCAAAGCGGAGGAACGAAGAACATCGAGGTTCTGATTCACAAAGTGAGTTTAACCTATTTAATCATTTTTAATTTTATTTCATTAATTAATGATCAGGACGCTGTGTGAGTGTGTGTGTGTGTGTGTGTGAGAGTGTGTGTGCGTGTATGTGTGTGAGTGTGTGTGTGTGTGAGAGTGAGTGTGTGTGTGTGTGAGTGTGTGTGTGTGAGAGTGAGTGTGAGAGAGTGTGTGTGAGTGTGTGTGTGAGAGTGAGTGTGTGTGTGAGAGTGAGTGAGTGTGTGTGAGTGTGTGTGTGAGAGTGAGTGTGTGTGTATGAGTGTGAGAGTGTGTAAGAGTGAGTGTGTGTGTGAGAGTTAGTGTGTGTGTGAGTGTGAGAGAGTGAGTGTGTGAGAGTGAGTGTGTAAGAGTGAGTGTGTGTGTAGGAGAGTGAGTGTGTGTGTAAGAGTGAGTGTGAGAGAATGAGTGTGTGTGTGTGAGAGTGAGTGTGTGTGTGTGTGAGAGTGAGTGTGTGTGTGTGAGAGTGAGTGTGTGTGTGAGAGAGTGAGAGAGAGTGTGTGTGTGTGTGTGAGTGTGAGAGTGTGAGTGTGTGTGTGTGTGTGAGAGTGAGTGTGTGTGTGTGTGAGAGTGAGTGTGTGTGTGTGAGAGTGAGAGAGAGTGTGTGTGTGTGTGAGAGTGAGTGTGTGTGTATGAGAGTGTGAGTGTGTGTGTGTGAGAGTGAGTGTGTGTGTGTGTGAGACTCTAATATTTCTTTTTCTCTCATTATTTTCTCAGATCTGATCAGAACGTTTTGAAACTGATCTGATTGATGAGGTTGAAACGGTCCAGCTCAAGGTTTACAGTTGTCTTTGGTATGTTCTCTTTTTTCAGGATGGATAATGTGTATAAAGAAGAGGGAGGGACACGTCGGTGTGGAAAGGACTTTCTGAAACAGGTGGGTTCTGAAATTCAGCTGCTGCTCTCTGATCACGTGGACTTTTCTAAGATCATGACTTTTATTTTGACTTTCTCACAGGAAGAGGAAGTTCATGCACATGGCTTTAAATTCAGAATCAAACCTAACATTAGAAAATTCAACGTGTCCTGTGACTCGCCCTCCACGCTTCAGGAGAGACTTCAAAAAGACTTTTATTTTAAAGCCCTCAGTCGCAGATTCCCAGGTGACCAGCAGGTGGTGATCCAGAGGGGCGCGATGCCGCGAGGCGCCGTGGGGCCGGACTTCCCCTGCCGTCTGATCCTCAGAGACGAGCTGCTGGACGTCACCTTCATCAAAACCAAGGACGCCTGCGGCGGGAAAAAAGCCAAGCTCTGCACCCCCCTGACCCCCCACCCCGCAGAGGACATGGTCACCTTCTCCATCAGGACCAGAGGAGACCAGAAGATCCGCCACCCGCTGAGGAGCAACCCGCTGAAGAGGAGGGTGGATTATTTGTGTGTTTACGGCCTGAAAGGTGAGACGGTTAAAGAGGCGCTGAGGCGCGACGGGAGGTTCCAAAGCGTGGTCACCAAAAACGGAGCGCTCGCTGATGAAGAGGAGGAGGAGAACATCACCACCATGTCCAACCTGGTGGATCTTCTGAACGGAAGACAGTTCAAAGTTATACACCTCCATCACGGGGGAGAGAGTCAGGGGTCCAGTCAGGAGCTTAGTCAGGAGAACCCCACGGAGCAGAACCAAGCTCAGGACGTTCCTGGTACCTCTCAATCAGACAGGAGTGAAGAACCTTCCAATGTCCAGCAAAAAGAAAAAGAGAAGCCAGGAGACAAAAGAAAACCCAAAAAAATGCTACAATTAGAAGATATTCCAAACTCACAGGAGGTCCTGGAACTTCTGCGGAACCAATATGAAGGTCTGCTGGAGACGATGAAGAAGAGAGAGAAACTGAAGAATAAATCTGAGGTGCAGACGTTCTTCATGGAGGAGTACGATAAGAACGTTCAGAGCTTCTCTGAGGTCAGGAGGGTTCGGCAGTTGTTGGAACTTTCAGACTCCGTCTGTCAGATCTGTGAGGGAGGTTCTCCAAAAGGAAGTGGCTTTGTCCTTTTTGACCGATTCATCATCACCAACGCTCACGTGGTGACAGTGAACATCTTCAACGAGACTGTTCTGCAGTACGGAACCACGGCTGTGTTCCATTACGAGACGCAGGATCAGGAGGGCGTGAAGACCTTTACCGTGAAGAAGGAAATCGTAGTTCGTTACAAAGGGAATAAAATGGGGATCCATCTGGATTTTGTTCTTTTAGAACTGGAACCAAACGATGAGAAAGTTCCTCCTGCATTACTGCCATACTACAGCGCGCCACCCAATAATGGTGGAGTTTGTATAATTGGACATCCAGAGGGCGGAGTCAAAAGAATGGACCCCTGTTTCCTCATTCCCAAAGGACAAGAAGGGGCAGCAATAGAAGAGCACATCAGAGAGAACCAAGAGTACCTACATGTGATGAACTCGATGAGCATCAGGGAAAGATGGAAGCTTCACAGCTCTCAGATCAACTACAATTCCTGCTTCTTCCACGGATCTTCTGGATCTCCGGTTTTTGATGAACACTGTTTCCTGATTGGTCTTCACACAGGAGGTTACGCTTACTCAGGGAATGGAGGAAGAACCAAGAGCGTGATGGAATACGCTCTGCCCATGTTCCCCGTCTTGGTGCACATCTACCAGCATTGCTCCATCAACAGGAGGGAGGACATTACCCAGAACCTGAAGTCTCATAAGAACCTGCAGTTAGTGTGCAAAACAGCAGAGGAACTCATTAAGGAGATTCAGTAAGGGTTCTCCTCCATCAGCATCCGAAACATCTGACGGTGCATCACAGACCGTTTGAGGAGGCATCCAGGCTGTTCCCATGGCAGGATTCAGCAGTTTCAGTTTTTTCAGGTTCCTCGTTGTCAGAACCATCAGAATATTTGAGTTTGTTAAATGTTCTCTTTGATGTCATTGGATTGTAAATTGTTTGCTCTGCTCGGTTTTGGATCCGTTTCAGAAGAAGCTGAGGATGAGCTCTTTAGATCCGATGACTCAACATTTTACATCAGGGTTCTCCTCTGGATCCATCTGAATGTGCAGAACCTCACCCCTGCTGTTTCCTCTAGAACTATGGTGAGGTTCTTCAGATAAAACAGAATGACAGTGGATCTTTTTTAGAACTCAACCTAAAATCTCTCCCCAAACCTGAGGAAGAAATCTCTAATCCAGAGAAACAGATCGGAACCATTTTAGAACCTGCGTTAGATCAATCCACAGGGTCACGATGCCCCCTGCAGGTCTAACTGAGGCTTCACAGACAGATTTTCTTCTCTAAAGTTGAACTGCAGCTCTGTATTGGATCACCTCCACCCAACGCTCCACCCACAAACCCGGCTTCAACCAGCATCCAAAGCAACCAAATACAGACATTACGGTAACATCGCTGTTGTCATGGTGATGAAGGCTTATTGTTAATGTTATGTAGCGTTGCGGTGGTGGTTCGAGGTCTTCAGGGTGTCACACTCTCTCTCTGACTCTGGGTGGATAAATTGAACAAACACTAGGTGGCAGCATTACACTATGATTAGTAGTGTATTTATTTCAATAATTGAATTTTAAATTCTAACTCATTATTCACAAACTGCGAATCCAAATCGCTCGTGAGTCTCAGATGAAGTGTGATCTGGATTTTGATGGAATGTGGATTTATTCTCAGATCAGGCTCCGGGTTCGAACCCGTGACCGTGAGCTGTGGACATGAACCTTTAAACAGATCAGAAGATCAGAAGATCAGACTGTTTGTTCTCTGCGCTGTTTTCATTTCATTATTTTAAAACATTAATCATCACATTAATCAACCTTTCCTTCGGTCCGTCCTCCTTTACGTTTTAAACTTCAAAAGGCTTTTAAATCAGCGTTACAGACAGACCGACCGACCGACCGACAGACTGACCGACCGACAGACAGACTGACCGACAGACCGACCGACCGACAGACTGACCGACCGACAGACTGACCGACCGACAGACTGACCGACCGACAGACAGACAGACCGACAGACTAACTGACCGACTGACACACCGAGTGACCGACAGACAGACAGACAGGTGACCCGCCGCCGCTCACAAATGCACATCACCTGCGCCCTGCTGACGTAAGCTGAGAAGCTGAGAGGAGGCGGGGCTACGTCACAGCCCTACCTTCATCAGAATAAATCATCTGATCTCATTAAATAATAAATGAGATGCTCAGTGAGAGCACAGATCAGCTCCACCCTGCAGCCTGCTTCAGACATCTGTCATTATAATCAATCAATCAATCAATCAATCAATTAATCAGCCTGCTTCAGACTTCTGTCATTATAATCAATCAATCAATCAATCAATCAGCCTGCTTCAGACATCTGTCATTATAATCAATCAATCAATCAATCAATCAATCAATCAATCAGCCTGCTTCAGACATCTGTCATTATAATCAATCAATCAATCAATCAATCAATCAATTAATCAGCCTGCTTCAGACTTCTGTCATTATAATCAATCAATCAATCAATCAATCAATCAGCCTGCTTCAGACTTCTGTCATTATAATCAATCAATCAATCAATCAATCAATCAGCCTGCTTCAGACTTCTGTCATTATAATCAATCAATCAATCAATCAATCAATCAGCCTGCTTCAGACATCTATTATAATCAATCAATCAAATCAGCTGTTTTATTCAAACTCATTGTTTCTTTTTTGTCAGTTCCTGAATGAAAACGCTTCCCTGTCAGTGAGCGACAGACAGTGTCTTTATACAAATACATAATTAATAAATGAATAAGTCATTAGGATTGAAGTGTCAACATGTTATCAGCTCTATAGTTCCCTTTAACGCTCTCACAGATATAGTTCTTCAAACAGTTCTCTCTTCTTTAACGTCTGTCTCATGACTACAGGAACTGTTCTGGTTCTGGTTCTGGTTCTGGTTCTGGTTCCTCTGAATCCGGACTCACCTGGAGACCTGGAGCTTGTGGGTGTTTTTTGTGAACCGTTCTGATGAGACGTCACTGATTAACATTAAAATGTTCTCTAAAGATCTGAATATAAATGAGAACTATAATGATTACATTTTAATAAAAGTCAACTGAAACAGTTAAAGGTGTAAAGATTCCGTTCAGCAGACGCTTTCACTCAAAGCGACTTCTGAGAGAACAGCGCAGCCAGCAGTTCAGGAGGAACCATTACACCGGACCGACAGCCAATCAGAACGCAGGACTAATTTCAGCATTCTGTATGTATGCTACCTCCACAGCAGCTCATTAGATCAAACTCTGGTGGAACCATGTTCCTCTGGTTCCTCAAGTTCCTCCAGCCCGCCAGATTGAAAAATCCTGACTTTAAAACAACAACAACAACAACAACAACAAACAACAATAATCCTGATGGAACTCGAATCTGATTTTATTATTACATTAAAATCAGAAGATCACAGAGAAGATCAGTCATCACGCTGCTTCTGTAAGAGTCTGGACATGTCCTGCAAATAAGCAACATCATCAAAACATACGTACACTCTGTGTGTGTGTGTGTGTGTGTGTGTGTGTGCTACCTACTGGAAGATAGAATTGAGTTGATGTTTTAATGAGATCTTGGATGGAAGGATGTTGAGAAAGATCTGAGAACGAGATCTTCTGCTTCAGATCAAAACCCAGAACATCAAACACATCCAACAGCTTCTACACACACACACACACACACACACACACACACACACACACACACATTATTAAGGTTATGAGTGTGTGTGTGTACCTGTAGCAGTCCGGGGCTCTGTGTGTGTGTGTGTGTGTGTGTGTGTGTGTGTGTGTACCTGTAGCAGTCCGGGGCTGTGTGTGTGTGTGTAGCTGTGTGTGTGTTCTGAGAGCAGACGCAGGGCGCGGGTGAATCCTGTTTCAGGTTCGGGGTGAGAGCAGAAATACAGCAGCATGTTGCTATAGTTACACTCAGGAGGAGAGCTAGCACCTGCAAACACAGTAAACAACCACTGCACACACACACACACACACACACACACACACACACACACACACTGAAGGAAACTGGAACCAATATCCAATAATGCTGCACCTCTCTGAGTGGGCGTGGCCTGTGGGGGGTTACCTTTTTCAGGTGAGTCAGTCGGTTGTAATTAAATAATTCTGTTGGATCTTCAGAGGGGGGGCTTTCAACCTCGAACCACAGCGCTACCTACACACACACACACACACACACACACACACACACACATCAATAAATAACACAAACACATATATATGTTAGTGTGAGTCTACCTGTTGGTACTGCTCCAGAGTGATGACTCCGCCCCCTGGAACGTCAATCTCTTTGAACTTCAGGTAAGTATCAATAAGTTGTGTCTGAGAGGGGAGGGGCCACGGCCTGGAGACACACAACAGGAAGTGATGCCAATCCAATGTCTCACCATCCTGTGTTAACACAGACACCAGCTCCTGCACCTACACACACACACACACACACACACACACACACACACACACACACGAGAGAGAGAGAGAGGCAGGAAGTGGAGCAGGATGTAATGCTTTCACTCAGGATCCAGAAATAAAATAAAAGTCTCTGAGATGTAAACACAAAGGAAACATAGCTAGCACATTAGCTATAGCATAAATGATACCTGTGATTTTGTAAGCTCCGCCCACGAGTCAGGCACTAAATCCGAACTCGATGAAAACAGAACCTCATACAGACCCTTAGAGGATATTACACCTACAACACACACACACACACACACACACACACACACAGTGGTGCACATGATGAAATGTGTTACATAATGTGTGTGTGTGTGTAAATGTATCTGCAGACCTGTGGGGGCGATCTTGAGCAGGCGAGAGTGTAGCTTATAGAGCTGCTCTACGCTGAACAGTTCCTGACCGGTCTCATCTGAATTTGGTGGGCGGGGCAAAGTGGGTGGATCCAAAGCGACTGTAATGTCCCCATCAATGAAGAAGCTGCTGCCGTCCAACACCAGCTGATGTGTGAGGAGCACCCCCATCTTAATGTGGTGCCCGGCCACGCCCACCATCTGATCAATACTGATCAATACACACACCATCACACAAACATCCACATTTACACTCTTTATTGAAATGAATGGGTGTGTGTGTGTGTGTGTGTGTGTGTGTGTGTGTGTGTGTTCTGACCTCTGGATCTCAGAGAGGAAGTGATTTGTGTTCCACTCGTTTAAATCTGCAGCAGCACTTTCTGTTCTCATCTTCAAATCGTACAACATCAGACTGCACTGTAGCTTCACCCGCTCCACCCGCTCACACACACACTGCTCTACACACACACACAAACACAATATCATTACATTACAAAATATGTGGTGTGTGTGTGTGTGTGTGTGTGTGTGTACCTTCATGTTGTAGTGCAGTTCTGTATTCTTTTATAATTCTGGTTCTTGTTGTTCTGTTTTGTTTTTCCTCAGCACTCTCCTCCAATAACGGTTCACTAGACTCCTGTTTTGGGGAAGGTGTCCCTAGTACACACACACACACACACACACACACACACACATAGAAATCTATGGAGTGAGTGTGTGTGTGAGAGTGTGTGTGTGTGTGTGTGTGTGTGTGAGTGTGTGTGTGTGTGTGTGTGTGTGTGAGTGTGTACCTTTCCTCTTGCTGGCTTTCTTCTTGTCCTTGTTGGTGTTCTTGTTGTTTACAGGACTCTCAGTCTGAGTGTGTGTGTGTGAGTGTGTGTGTGTGTGAGTGTGTGTGAGAGTGTGTGTGTGTGAGTGTGTGTACCTTTCCTCTTGCTGGCTTTCTTCTTGTCCTTGTTGGTGTTCTTGTTGTTTACAGGACTCTCAGTCTGAGTGTGAGTGTGTGTGTGAGTGTGTGTGTGTGTGAGTGTGTGTGAGAGTGTGTGTGTGTGAGTGTGTGTACCTTTCCTCTTGCTGGCTTTCTTCTTGTCCTTGTTGGTGTTCTTGTTGTTTACAGGACTCTCAGTCTGAGTG
>JAFMOC010000423.1:70000-75000 GCA_019802505.1 Corydoras sp. C115
GTAATGATGACGTGTGTGTACAGTGTGTGTGTGTGTGTGTTACCTGTAACAGTGCAGTGTATAGTGTAATGATGACGTGTGTGTACAGTGTGTGTGTGTGTGTGTGTGTTACCTGTAACAGTGCAGTGTATAGTGTAATGATGACGTGTGTGTACAGTGTGTGTGTGTGTGTGTGTGTTACCTGTAACAGTGCAGTGTATAGTGTAATGATGACGTGTGTGTACAGTGTGTGTGTGTGTGTGTGTGTGTGTTACCTGTAACAGTGCAGTGTATAGTGTAATGATGACGTGTGTGTACAGTGTGTGTGTGTGTGTGTTACCTGTAACAGTGCAGTGTATAGTGTAATGATGACGTGTGTGTGCAGTGTGTGTGTGTGTGTGTGTGTGTGTGTGTGTGTGTGTGTGTTACCTGTAACAGTGCAGTGTATAGTGTAATGATGACGTGTGTGTACAGTGTGTGTGTGTGTGTGTGTGTGTTACCTGTAACAGTGCAGTGTATAGTGTAATGATGACGTGTGTGTACAGTGTGTGTGTGTGTGTGTGTGTGTGTGTGTGTGTTACCTGTAACAGTGCAGTGTATAGTGTAATGATGACGTGTGTGTACAGTGTGTGTGTGTGTGTGTTACCTGTAAACAGTGCAGTGTATAGTGTAATGATGACGTGTGTGTACAGTGCAGTGTGTGTAATGTGTGTGTGTACAGTGTGTGTGTGTGTGTGTGTGTGTGTGTTACCTGTAACAGTGCAGTGTATAGTGTAATGATGACGTGTGTGTACAGTGTGTGTGTGTGTGTGTGTGTGTTACCTGTAACAGTGCAGTGTATAGTGTAATGATGACGTGTGTGTACAGTGTGTGTGTGTGTGTGTGTGTGTGTGTGTGTGTGTGTTACCTGTAACAGTGCAGTGTATAGTGTAATGATGACGTGTGTGTACAGTGTGTGTGTGTGTGTGTGTGTGTGTGTGTGTGTTACCTGTAACAGTGCAGTGTATAGTGTAATGATGACGTGTGTGTACAGTGTGTGTGTGTGTGTGTTGTGTGTGTGTGTGTGTGTGTGTGTGTGTTACCTGTAACAGTGCAGTGTATAGTGTAATGATGATGTGTGTGTGATCTTCCAGCCATCTGTTTCCAATAAGATCACTTTGATGCTGCATTGATTCGTCCTTCCTCTTCTTACTACTATCATACAGACGTTCACAAAGATCCTACACACACACACACACACACACACACACACACACACACACATATATTTGTATGAATCTGTGTGTGTGTGTGTGTGTGTGTGTGTGTGTGTGTGTGTGTGTGTACCTCTAATCTCTGGTGCAGTTCTACTTTGGTCTCTTCATCATGTCTCATGTCGTAGGGAACACTGTTATAATCACTCTGCCAATTACTCACAAAGTGCTGCTTCAGATCCGGTCTCTGAAGGTACTGTTTATATTCCTCTCTGTACACACACACACACACACACACACACACACACACACAGAGTAGCAGTAATGCTTTATAAATATGTGATTGGTGTTGTTGAGTCATGTACCATAGTGTGTAGTGTGTTGTGTAGTGTGTTGTGTAGTGTGTTGTGTAGTGTGTGTAGTGATGAGGTTCGTTCTCTAAGACAGATGTGTCATAGGTCTGAGAGATTATGGAAAGCCACTGGTCTGGAAGTACATCGCTTGTATCTTAAAGAACTTCGTTGTTCATTTAATGCTCTTGTAAATGATGCTAGGTCTGCATACTTTTCTAATTTGATTTTATGTTCTAAAAGAAATCCTAAGGTTTTATTCAATACCAATATTGTTGCCCCACCACCAGTAGAACTGCCATGTTTTTCCATTGATGATTGTAATAAGTTTCTCTCATTTTTTGTAGATAAGGTCATGGCCATTAGGTCCAGTATTAGACCAGTGACAGGTGTGTCCCCTATAGGCCACACTTACTCTCTTTCTGTTTTAGATTCCTTCCAGGCTATCAGCCTAGACAATTTGCTGGATTTGACTAAAAAACTAAAGCCATCATGTTGTTCTTTGGATGTGATACCGACTAACCTATTACTAAAGGTCTTACCTAGTATTGGCCCTGCTCTACTGGCTATTGTAAATTTCTCACTTTCTACAGGCTGTGTTCCCTCCTATTTTAAACATGCCATTGTTCAGCCGCTTTTAAAAAAACCAAACCTTGATCCAGCAGTGCTTACAAATTACAGGCCTATTTCAAAACTTCCATTTTTATCCAAAGTTTTATGTTGAATACCGGATTTATTTTAAAATTTTAACTCTTACTTTTAGAGCATTACACAATCAGGCTCCTATGTATGTGTCTGGTCTGGTCCATCAACACGTATCAGCTCGTTCGCTCCGGTCTAACAATTCGAACATGCTATCTGTTCCTCGCACTCGGTTAAAGACTCGGGGCGATCGAGCATTCGAGGCTGTTGCTCCCAAACTGTGGAACTCTTTGCCCCCTTTTTTAAGATTGGCGGACTCTGCGGACTCTTTTAAAAAACAGTTAAAGACTTATCTGTTTAAACAGGCATTTGGGCAAATGGGCTAGCCAGTAGTATTGGTTGTTGTGCTTTTTATGTTTTTATGTTTTTTATGTTTTATGTGGTGTAAATTGTGCTTTTATTGTGTTTATTTCTTTTATTTTTTATGTTTTATCCTGTTGTAAAGCACTTTGTGGCCTGTGCCTATGAAAAGTGCTATATAAATAAAGTTTACTTACTTACTTACTTACTAGTGTGTTGTGTGTGTAGTGTGTTGTGTAGTGTGTTGTGTAGTGTGTGTAGTGTGTTGTGTAGTGTGTTGTGTAGTGTGTGTAGTGTGTTGTGTAGTGTGTTGTGTAGTGTGTTGTGTTGTGTAGTGTGTTGTGTTGTGTAGTGTGTTGTGTAGTGTGTTGTGTAGTGTGTTGTGTAGTGTGTTGTGTAGTGTGTGTAGTGTGTTGTGTAGTGTGTCAGACAGCAGCAGATGTTCTCACCTGATGTGGAACAGGTTCTGGATGATGAGGTCTCGCTCGGCTCGCAGGTTCTGGATCACCGCTTTAATGTTACACATGTACGATTCCCACATGTTCTCCAAATAATGAACCAAATACTCACATACCTCCTACACACACACACACACACACACACACACACACACACACACACTTAGGGAGTATGTTCATGCAGGTGACATGGTCACATGATCGTTGCAGGTGAGTGTTAGCACCTCAGGTACAGGTTCCTGCACATACACACAGGCAGTGGAGTCTTGATCAGGGGGCGGGGCTTCAGCAGCTGCATGCAGCTCGGGGGTGGGTGGAGCTGTGAATGTGGGCGGGTTTATAAACGTCGTTCATTTGTTATTAAATGAGATGAAAGTGAAGTGAGCTTTGAGTGGGTGCTTACAGTCAGACTGTGATGTGATTGGTCGAGGCCGTGTCAGGTGGTGGAGCGCCTCGTCTGGTGCGTGGTGGGGACCTGTGTGAGTGAGTGTTAGAGCTTCAGGATGCGGCAGCAGGTCATTTAGACTGAATATAAAACACATGAGCCCTAGGTAGTGCACACTACAGAAGTGCCCTACGACCCAGCTGAGCTGAGCGTTCCTTCAGAGTTGTGATGTCACGGTGTATACACCTCTCTGTTCATGATGCATGGCCTCCAGCAGCAGAGTCTCCACCTGACTGACAAGAGAGTCCTCCTCCACCTCTGCATCCACCTTCAGCAGGACACGCCCCTCCATCCCAAACCAGCGCTCCAAGGCAGGCCACGCCTCCTGAAAGCCTACCACCCTGCAAACAAGGATAATGACATCACCGGCGGGCGGAGCATCCAGGTTTGAATCCCAGTTTGGGTGGAGTCTCCATGTTCTCCTCATGTCTGAGAGGGGTCCAGGTTCTCCAGGCTCATTCCACAGTTCAAAACATGGATTCAAGGTGAATTAGCAGCCTCAAATTGCCCCTATGAATAGTGTGTGAATGAGTGAGGTTGTGCCCAGCAATAGACTGGCACTCTGTACAGGGTGAATCTGCCCGAAACGTTCTCCATGGATGGGCATGGAGAACGACGGGTACTCAACTCCAGCTGTAAAGCCCACTGAGTGACGGGTGCACCACCTGAAATCAGGTCTGTCAGTCCTGGACTGAAGGTGTTTAGTGCAGCTGGACATACCTGTGATAAATGTGCTGCTGCGTCACACTGCACCGTCCTGCGGGGGGCGTAGCCACTGGAGCAGACACCGAGTCCGAGGTGTTCTTGAGTTGCTGTACTACTAAAACCATCGAACCAATCTCAACTGCTTTCATCATCATCATCATCATCTTCATCATCATCATGTTCTGTTGACTTACGCTGATGATGGCGCTGCAGCACCTGCTCCTCTGGGACCTGCAGCAGCACTGCCAGCTGGAGCACAGGTGGGGCAGGAGGCGGAGCTTTAGGTGTGTTCTTATCAACGACCAGGTGAAGCTTTCTCCTCTGTGACCTTTCAGAATCGGGGTCAACTCCACCCAAAGCTTTCTCTAAGAGACGAGCCTGAGACACGTCCTGAGGGAACCCGTCTAGAACCCAGCCTTCAGTCACCGGAACCTTCCTGAAAACAGACACCTGAGTTAAACCGGACGTCTACATACAAGAGTGTGTGTGTGTGTGTGTGTGTGTGTGTGTGTGTGTGTGTGTGTGTGTAGTGAGCAGATTAGATTGAGCACACACTCACACGCTCTCACCTAAAGTTACAAAGGTTTTACATTAATACAGGTGTGTGTAATACAGGTGTGTGTAATACAGGTGTGTGTAATACAGGTGTGTGTAATACAGGTGTGTGTGTAATACAGGTGTGTGTGTAATACAGGTGTGTGTAATACAGGTGTGTGTAATACAGGTGTGTGTAATACAGGTGTGTGTGTGTAATACAGGTGTGTGTAATACAGGTGTGTGTAATACAGGTGTGTGTGTGTAATACAGGTGTGTGTAATACAGGTGTGTGTGTGTAATACAGGTGTGTGTAATACAGGTGTGTGTAATA
>JAFMOC010000423.1:85000-107500 GCA_019802505.1 Corydoras sp. C115
CACCATGAAAGGAATGTTAACTCATGCTGACCTGCAGGGGGCGACAGGGGGCGACAGGGGGCAGTACTCATCTCTGATCAAAGGGTTTTTTAAGTTTACATGTCGATTGTGGAATTAAATTATCTGAAGGTTTTGATGAATAAGCTCCAGTTCTTCAGACTGAATTATATATAGATCAGTGTGTGTGTGTGTGTGTGTGTGTGTGTGTGTGTGTGTGTGTGTGTGTGTATTCTTCAGTAAATGTTGTAATCAGTGTATCTGACCTCAGGTTGGTTCGATGTGAACGAGCGTTCTGATGAGTTACGGTTCTTTTGTTGTATGTCTGTATGTTACTTTGTTACGGTTCTCTGTCTCGATGGTTCTACGTTCTACAGCAGCCCACCAACACCGCAGACATGCTCACATTAACAGCATAGCCATCATCATCTCACTCACCGGAACTGATCTGACCTTCTGTAACTCAACCTGAGCTTCACCGGAACACAGCTCATCTGACGTTCTAAGTGATGTTCCTTCAGTTTTATCGCTATGACAAACACCTCTCTCAATGTTCTATTATACTCTATGGACAGAAGTGGATTTATAAACCTTATTAGAAATGTAGAACTCTGATTCATTGTAACTCACTATGACTCACTGTGACTCCCTCTGACTCCCTCTGACTCACTCTGACTCACTGTGACTCCCTCTGACTCCCTCTGACTCGCTCTGACTCGCTCTGACTCGCTCTGACTCCCTCTGACTCACTGTGACTCCCTCTGACTTCCTCTGACTCGCTCTGACTCGCTCTGACTCACTGTGACTCCCTCTGACTCCCTCTGACTCCCTCTGACTCACTCTGACTCCCTCTGACTCACTGTGACTCACTGTGACTCCCTCTGACTCCCTCTGACTCACTCTGACTCACTCTGACTCACTCTGACTCCCTCTGACTCACTGTGACTCACTGTGACTCCCTCTGACTCGCTCTGACTCACTGTGACTCACTGTGACTCACTGTGACTCCCTCTGACTCACTCTGACTCACTGTGACTCACTGTGACTCCCTCTGACTCACTCTGACTCACTGTGACTCACTGTGACTCCCTCTGACTCCCTCTGACTCACTGTGACTCACTCTGACTCACTCTGACTCACTCTGACTCACTGTGACTCACTCCGGACTGGAGTGCAGGAGAAGGTTACAGACCATAATAATAAAAATCTAAAAAGTATGAAGATAAAATAAATAAAGGAGAGAATGAAACAATCATGTGGAGACTCCGCCCTCTGCTGTTCACTCCATCACACTGCAGCAGGACGTTTCCCAGTCTAAGCAGTTAGAGCAGCTCACATTCTGATTGGTTCAGTTCAGTATCTGCTCCCACTAGAACCCAACTGCATTTGGAACATTAGAGAACCTCAGTGTAGATCCGGTTCTCCACCCGGTGTAATCTGCTGATCCCCGCCGGCTTCCTGCTCTGCAGTGCGGCCCCTGAGGGCCCCGAGCGATGCTTCTTCTGCAGCACCATGTACAGTTGGTACAGGAGCCCGATGGCGGCGCCCTG
The DNA here is from genome assembly GCA_019802505.1 of Corydoras sp. C115. NCBI lineage: Eukaryota > Metazoa > Chordata > Actinopteri > Siluriformes > Callichthyidae > Corydoras > Corydoras sp. C115. The sequence continues at coordinate 86,548 of JAFMOC010000423.1, forward strand.
CTGCTCCTGCATCACCGCCTTTGTGGTACCCAGGTCAAAGGGCACGTCCAGGAGCTGCAGGGTGGGCTTCAGCCTGGTGAAGTTATTCAGCTTAGCACTGGCTGTGCTGCAACACACACACACACACACACACACACACACACACACACACACACACACAGTAGATGAGGATACATTATGAAGGTGATGATAATGTGAGAAATTAACTTTATTTTAATAATAAACCTTTGTTTGGAGAACAGATGGAAATCATCCTGCAGCCTGAATTTACTGAACAGTTCTCCAATCAGATAACCATTACTGACATCTTTAGCAACGGAGAGCGGCTCTGTAAACAACATCAAACAAACATCAAACAAAAACAATAAACAACATCAAACAAACATCAAACAAACATCAAACAAACATCAAACAAAAACAATAAACAACATCAAACAAACATCAAACAAAAACAATAAACAACATCAAACAAACATCAAACAGACATCAAACAAAAACAATAAACAGACATCAAACAAACATCAAACAAACATCAAACAAAAACAATAAACAGACATCAAACAAACATCAAACAAACATCAAACATCAAACAAAAACAATAAACAAACATCAAACAAACATCAAACAAAAACAATAAACAAACATCAAACAAAAACAATAAACAGACATCAAACAAACATCAAACAAACATCAAACATCAAACAAAAACAATAAACAAACATCAAACAAACATCAAACAAACATCAAACAAAAACAATAAACAGACATCAAACAAACATCAAACAAAAACAATAAACAACATCAAACAAACATCAAACAAACATCAAACAAAAACAATAAACAGACATCAAACAAACATCAAACAATAAACAACATCAAACAAAAGACATGAAAAAGGCTTCACAGAGATCACGAAGTAAATATAAGAAACATTTTGTTAAAATGGACATTTGTTACGTGTCTTTCATAATTACAACGTTTCTAATATTTTAACATGAAGACTGACTTATTAAAGACTGATTGGTAACACTGATGATGATGATGATGAAGATGAAGATGAAGAGTCCTCACCCAGGTGTTTGGATAAACGCAGCTCGTTGTTAATCCAGCGAAACAGAATGTCCGACATGATGAGAACTTCAGTCCTGAGCTTCCTCCTCAGTCGGAACCCCCCGCTGTCTCCGCGGCTGTTTGTTGACGGTGGTTGTCATGGTGACCGGGTTCAGCTTCAGGACTCCAGGGGACCGACGGCGCGGCCGTAGCGACGGAGCGTGATGCGCGTGACGTCACCCTTCAGTCTGCCTCCCTCATTAAAATAAATCTGTTCAATTTAATTAATCTAACGAGTGAGAACTGTCCCGCCCCCTGACACACTCCACCAATCAGCGATCGAACTAACGAGTGCGAACTGTCCCGCCCCCTGACACACTCCACCAATCAGCGATCGAACTAACGAGTGAGAACTGTCCCGCCCCCTGACACACTCCACCAATCAGCGATCGAACTAACGAGTGAGAACTGTCCCGCCCCCTGACACACTCCACCAATCAGCGATCGAACTAACGAGTGAGAACTGTCCCGCCCCCTGACACACTCCACCAATCAGCACAGGAGACGAACGCCGCGCTTTAAAGGTGTTAATGTTGGTGAGAGTAACAGACTCGGGGTCAGATTCGTTCTTAAAGCCATTTGGGTTCTAAACGGGAACCTGCACTAATCAGCATCTCATGTTCCACCGCACTTCTGTTTGCACGGCGCGTTTCTTCTGTTGTTTCTTCTATTTGTTTGTAATGCCACGTGCACTTTAGGGAGGAGCTTAAATCTCGTTATTTGATGTTTACTGCGTTTTTATAATGACAATAAAGGCTTTCCATCTAAATGAGAGCCTGCGGGCGCACGCACACACACACACACACACACACACACACACAAACAAATACACACACACAAATACACACACACAAATACACACACACACATATACTCACACACACACACAAACAAATACACACACACAAACAAATATACACACACACTCACACACACAAACAAATACACACACACATACGCACACACACACACACAAACAAATACACACACACACAAATACACACAAATACACACACACACAGACACAGTGTTAATGCTGCATTAGGTTTTTATGAAAAAGACTTTGTGATTAAGAGGAACCCGGATGTTTATTAATGGACATTTTAATTAGTTTTAATTAGTTTGAGGAATCACATACAGACCTCCGTCAGAACAACCAATCACAGAAGTTAATGATATGCAGGGTGTTTGTGGGCGGAGTCAGTGAGACACGCTACAGTTAAATACCACCTTCTGACGTCACTGTAAATACCTCTAGTGTACTTGATTATGCTCCCTACATCCTACATAGTGCACTACAGGAGTCCAAATCACACACACCCGCTCCAGATCAAAAGACATCAAAGAGTCCAATTAACATCATACATTTAATTATACATACAATTAAAATAATACATTTAATTATACATACAATTAAAATAATACATTTAATTATACATACAATTAACATCATACATTTAATTATACATACAATTAAAATAATACATTTAATTATACATACAATTAAAATAATACATTTATATAGGATTCTACAACTCAGTGTTTACAGTAATCACACACACACTCATACACACACACTCATACACACACACACACTCATGCTGTCTCTCTCACACTGTCTCTCTCACACTCACGCGGTCTCTCTCTCTCTCTCACACTCATGCTGTCTCTCTCACACTCATGCTGTCTCTCTCACGCTGTTTCTCTCTCACACTCAGGTGCTGTCTCTCTCTCTCACGCGGTCTCTCTCTCACACTCAGGCGGTCTCTCTCTCACTCATGCTGTCTCTCTCTCTCTCACACTCATGCTGTCTCTCTCTCTCTCACACTCATGCTGTCTCTCTCTCACACTCATGCTGTCTCTCTCTCTCTCACACTCATGCTGTCTCTCTCTCTCACGCGGTCTCTCTCTCACACTCAGGCGGTCTCTCTCTCACTCAGGTTAGTAAGGCTGTAGTTTAAAGCTGCATAATTAAACCCAGTGATTAAATGTTATAAAGTTGAAGAACTTGGTTTAAAATTCAAGCACAGTATCAGCAGTTTGATTCGTGTGCACTGCTGTCAATCACCACATGCTGCACCATGATTGGCTTGTCGCCTTCTCCTGTCACTATGCTACACATTCAGCGGCGCTAATAAGCTTATATAATGCTAACGACCCCGTTTATCATCATAATGCCCCATAATAACAGAATACTACACCAGAGCGAAGCAGAACGGTGCCCCCTACTGCTCTGACGCACACACACACACACACACACACACACTCTACACTGATCTCCCTGACGCACGGCCCTCATCCACAAACAGTCCAGCTGAAATAAAGTGATCTGCCCTCAATCCTGCTGCAGGTCCGGGGGGCAGGTTCCCCCGTCCTGGAACACGCTGGTCTGGTGGAGGCGGAGTCAAATCCAGACCATGATGAACCCTCCACCTCCATCAGCAGTACTGTAGTAAAGGGTTCCTACAACCTGTGAGCTGGAACCACTGACTGGAACTGGAACCAGTTCAAACTACAGCTAAAACACTGTGTGGGGGTGTGTGTAGTCTGTGGTGTGTAGTGTGCAGAGTTTAGTGTGTAGTCTGTGGTGTGTAGTGTGCAGAGTGTGTAGTGTGTGGTGTGTAGTGTGCAGAGTGTGTAGTGTGCAGAGTGTGTAGTGTGTGGTGTGCAGAGTGTGTAGTGTGTAGTGTGTGGTGTGTAGTGTGCAGAGTGTGTAGTGTGCAGAGTGTGTAGTGTGCAGAGTGTGTAGTGTGTGGTGTGCAGAGTGTGTAGTGTGTGGTGTGTAGTGTGCAGAGTGTGTGGTGTGCAGAGTGTGGTGTGCAGAGTGTGTAGTGTGTAGTGTGTGGTGTGCAGAGTGTGTAGTGTGTAGTGTGCAGATTGTGTAGTGTGTGTGTGTGTGGTGTGCAGAGTGTGTAGTGTGTGGTGTGCAGAGTGTGTAGTGTGTGGTGTGTAGTGTGCAGAGTGTGTAGTGTGCAGAGTGTAGTGTTCAGAGTGTGTGGTGTGTAGTGTGTAGTGTGCAGAGTGTGTAGTGTTCAGAGTGTGTAGTGTGTGGTGTGCAGAGTGTGTAGTGTGCAGAGTGTGTAGTGTGTGGTGTGCAGAGTGTGTAGTGTGCAGAGTGTGTAGTGTGTAGTGTGCAGAGTGTGTAGTGTGCAGAGTGTGTAGTGTGTGGTGTGTAGTGTGTGTAGTGTGCAGAGTGTGTAGTGTGTGGTGTGTAGTGTGTAGTGTGCAGAGTGTGTAGTGTGCAGAGTGTGTGGTGTGTAGTGTGTGGTGTGTAGTGTGTGGTGTGTAGTGTTCAGAGTGTGTAGTGTGTGGTGTGTAGTGTGTGGTGTGTAGTGTGTGGTGTGTAGTGTTCAGAGTGTGCAGAGTGTGTAGTGTGTGGTGTGTAGTGTGTGGTGTGTAGTGTGTGGTGTGTAGTGTTCAGAGTGTGCAGAGTGTGTAGTGTGTGGTGTGTAGTGTGTGGTGTGTAGTGTTCAGAGTGTACAAAGTGTGTGGTGTGTAGTGTGTGGTGTGTAGTGTTCAGAGTGTGCAGAGTGTGTAGTGTGTGGTGTGTAGTGTGTGGTGTGTAGTGTTCAGAGTGTGCAGAGTGTGTAGTGTGTGGTGTGTAGTGTGTGGTGTGTAGTGTTCAGAGTGTGCAGAGTGTGTAGTGTGTGGTGTGTAGTGTGTGGTGTGTAGTGTTCAGAGTGTGCAGAGTGTGTAGTGTGTGGTGTGTAGTGTGTAGTGTGCAGAGTGTGTAGTGTGTGGTGTGTAGTGTGTGGTGTGTAGTGTTCAGAGTGTGCAGAGTGTGTAGTGTGTGGTGTGTAGTGTGTGGTGTGTAGTGTTCAGAGTGTACAGAGTGTGTGGTGTGTAGTGTGTGGTGTGTAGTGTGTGGTGTGTAGTGTGTAGTGTTCAGAGTGTGCAGAGTGTGTAGTGTGTGGTGTGTAGTGTGTGGTGTGTAGTGTTCAGAGTGTGCAGAGTGTGTAGTGTGTGGTGTGTAGTGTGTAGTGTGCAGAGTGTGTAGTGTGTGGTGTGTAGTGTGTAGTGTGCAGAGTGTGTAGTGTGTGTGGTTTGAACTGATCATGTGATCTTCAGCAGAGCAGACTCTTGTCTGAAGTGTTCCTTTGATCTTTTTGTTGTTGAAGTGAGATCATTCCGGATGCTGCACCCTGATTGGTGCACCCCGACCGACTCCCCCACGCTGTAGCCCAATTGGTGGTGGTGATACAGGGACAGGAGGACCTGTGAGAGATCAGAACTTTCCAGAGATGAGGTTGTGGAACCAGGTTCCGGGGGCCTGTGGATGTTCCTCTGTCTCTGGGATGAGGAACTGTGAAGAGGTGATGGAGGTCGGGCTTCCCAGAGAACCGCTAAGGCTTTCATGCGCAGGGGACGTGGATCTCCAGGTGCACTGAGGTTTATATCCACCTCCTCCCACTTCTGGGTTCTCCTCCTGCTCCTGTGGCGGGGCCTCGGCGTGGAGCAGAGCCGGAGGCTGCGTCTGGGGCCGGTACCCGGGGCTCTGAACGTCAGTGTAGGTGACCTGTGTGTCCACAGAGTCGGCGGAGCTGCTGGAGAACCCGGAGGTGTCGCTCACCAGCTGGTTGTAGTAACGCAGCAGCGCCGGTTCATCCACCTCCATCTCCACCTCCATCTCCACCTCCTCCCTGCTGTCGCTCCCGTCCGGTTCCTCCAGTTCTGATACCAGATCCTCCTTATCGGGACTCTCCACAATGTGTACCAGACTGTGAGGGGAGGGCTTCACGTCCAGAGGAGCCTGAACACACACACACACACACACACACACACACACACACACCCCTTCAGCCGGGATAGGACTGAGTACAGGTGGTTCCTCTCTGCACTGTTACAGTCACCAAACTCCAGCCTCCTGCAGAGAGAGAGCTCCACCTACAGCAGGGTGACGGCAGCACTCTGTCATCAGCTTTAGCATGTTCTCTAAATATAAAGGAACTGACATCACACAGCAGGAGGTTAGAACGAGAAACACCATGTGCAGTTCCTACATAATCCTGCTGGTGGTGCTGTAACCTAATTACACATTAAAGGAGTTCATTTATTACATCGCCCCTGCAAACAGAACATCCCACACTGATGCTACAGAATGTGTGTGTGTGTGTGTGTGTGTGTGTGTGTGTGTGTGTGTGTGTACCGTAGGAACAGTCCAGTCCCCGGTTAATTTGGGTCCTGGTATCTCAGGATAGAAAGCTTTCTTTACCCTGAATAATTAAACAGACAATCAATAATCAATAATCTATAATCAATAATCACAGTGAGAGACATTACATTAACCCCCCCCACACACACATCCCAACAACACCCCCCCCCCACACACACACATCCCAACAACACCCCCCCACACACACACACACATCCCAACAACACCCCCCACACACACACATCCCAACAACACCCCCACACACACACACATCCCAACAACACCCCCCCACACACACACATCCCAACAACACCCCCACACACACACACACACATCCCAACAACACCCCCACACACACACACATCCCAACAACACCCCCACACACACACATCCCAACAACACCCCCACACACACACACATCCCAACAACACCCCCACACACACACATCCCAACAACACCCCACACACACACACACATCCCAACAACACCCCCACACACACACACATCCCAACAACACCCCCCCACACACACATCCAAGAATGTTAAAATGTACCATTCTCTCTTCTTATAGCAGAAGATGATGATGATGAAGAGACACAGAGACATGATCCCTAACGCCACCAAGATCTCCACCATGATCAGGTCTACACACACACACACACACACACACACACACACGATTAAAGCCTGATGCAGCACATCACTGAATATCCACCACACCTACAAAAAGAATGGTGAAGGAGGAAGAGTGTTATGGTGGGGTTCCTCTTCAGCAGGAACTGGGCGGTTCCTCCATGAGTTCCAGAAGCACCACCTTGAACACACCATTTCACGCTGGCTCCATGTATAACCACACACACGTGACTAATTAACCAGGTTTAATTTGATAATGGGTCAGCACCACCTTCACCTGCAGCTGAAGGACACGTCCAAACACACTGATGATGGAACTACAGAGAAAGGTTCCTCTTTAAGGAACTAAATGAGGAACTGATCATGTTTACAGCCCATGTGTTACAGTTTTATACATTTATTAAATTATTCAAATTTAACTTTTATTTCACTTAATGGTTCAAGTATGTGTGTGTGTGTGTGTGTGTGTGTTCTTACTCTCTGATTCAGTTCTGATGGTGATGGTGGAACTGCTGCTCTCTCCTGTAGAACTGAACCATCTGACCAGGAACTTATAGGTTCCAAGAACTAAACCCTTTACTCTGTACTGCGTCAGTGTTGGGTCAGGTACTTTCACTACACACACACACACACACACACACACACACACACACACACACACACACAAGGTTAGATCTCCATATAAAATGTTGATGACCATCATTACAGCTGCAGTGAGAACACGTGGGGGTGATACCTATCAGGCTGATGTTAGAACCATGGGTTCTGTAGATGCTGTAACCTCTGATGAAGCTGCTCTGATCACAAACATTAACAGGGTTCCAATTTAAAATCACATCAGAACCTGACTGATGGGCCAAGAGCCCGTCCACTGCTGCAGAGGGACCTGGAACACACACACACACACGCGCACACACACACACAGACAGTGAGGTGTTTAAATGTGCAGTGTGTTATATAATATTGTTATGGGGAAAACTGCAGCTACAGAACCACTGTGTGGATGTTGGTGATAAAGCACATTATGATGTCATAATGTTTAACATGTTCTATTAATTCAGGTAAAACTCCACCCACCCTTCACTCACTAATAATGATGATGATGATGAAGGTTGTGATTACAGGATCATGTTCATTATAAAGTTCCTTTATTCAGAACAGTTTTTTGTGTTGAAGCAGAACCCCAAACAACAAGCTGAGGAGACAGAACCACCTCTGCACAGCAAAGCAGGAACCAGTCACAGTGTTCCATACGCTCAGCCCAGAACAGCTCTGTGTTTAATCTATGATATGGTAATGTTTAGGAGAAGAGGACGTTCACTTTGGGATCCTGATCCGGAGGGTTCTGCTGATATAAACATTCACACAGCCGACTCCGTGGTTCTAGTTCTGGATTTAGATCCAAGTTGATTTAATCAGGTTTTAGTTTGTTTTACTCTTACACCTTATACACTCACTCTGACTGAGGGGGCGGAGTCTAACATCAGTACATACCACTATAGCCACACTCCCTTCCCTTCACAATAGTGTGCCTAAATAGGACACCTACCAAGTTCCTGTATGTAGGCATGATGTCTCTGTAGGAGAACAGTGGCTTCAGAACGCAGAAGGAACACCGAGATGGTGTACCGCACGCCTGCTCTCAGAGTCTCTGTAACACAAACACAATATCCTTATTATGAACACATAAACTATAAAACATATTTCTCAGAGCTTTAAGACCCACCCCCTCACCTGACTGGATGAGGAAGCTGGTTTTAGATGATGAAACTTTCTCCCATTGGACAGAGGAGGGGGCGGAGCTACAGGTGGGTCTCCATTCTATAACATAACCTGTGCTGGTATTGGGTTCCCCTGTCCAGGAAACACTGATGCCCCCTCGATCACCCACCAGCTCAGACACAGGTACCTCAGAGTCTACAAACACACACACACACACACACACACACACACACACACACACACAGGTTTCTGGTGGAGTTGAGTGCAGTCCTGTTTACCCATGATGCAGTGCTGCAGTGAGCACTGATCCGAGGGAGGGGCAGTGCATGAATTCTGGACCAATCACAGCACAGCTCCATACAGTTTCCCATCAGCACAAACAGTATTCATCATGGAGAAGGAGCTAGAAAGTTCTGTAACACAACCAGAACTAAGGAACCAACAGAGTTCCAAGAACTAAAAAAAGTATCCAGTTCCAAAGTTGTATCCACGATACTGTAGTGCAATAGCAGCCACATTCTGAGAGGAACCTGGAACTATGTGTTAGTTACCCATCAGTGAACCTGAACTAAGTGAGGAACATTTTGTTGGATTTGTTTAAACTGAATGTTTTGAAAAATTAATGAATTAAAATGAAGATGGAAGTAAAGTTCTGATCTGCATCATGAGTCTTCATATCAACTGAGTATCTCTCCCTGGAGGAGGTGTGTGTGTGTGTGTGTGTGTGTGTGTGTGTGTGTGTGTGTGTGTGTTTAAACTGCTCTGTACCTGAGATAAAAGGTGTGATGCTGATGTTGGAGAGCTGAGATAAGCCCACCAGGTTACGTGCTGCCACGGAAACGATGACATCATCTCCAGTTATATTCAGATGGAGAAGCATGCTGGAGACAGTGATGGAAAGAGAGACATTTTTCCAAAGGCCTTTCTCTCCTGCGGTCTTATAAGACAGCTCATACGCTCGCAGAGGGCCATGTGTCTCACTGACAGAGAGAGGCTGAGAGAGAAAGACATCTGTATCAGAACGGTATAGTCATCAGATGATCACTTTAACACCCGGCTCCATGAGCAGAGAGCTGTATGAAATCAGGTGAGTATGTAAATGACTGTAAACACACAGTGTAAGAACCCTCACACAGACAGAGGGATGCAGAGAACACATACTACCACAGGTTCTACAGCAGGGGGCACTAAACGTGTAAACACTGAGCTCCTTCACTACTACTGAGAAATATGAGGAGCTACTTGTTTCTTAACACATTTGTAGATCAATAAAGTATGCGGGTGGTGTTTAAACTCCACCCACTGGTCTCTGTAAACCCTACAGACAGCTGTGTGTGAGGCACCAACAACCACGGCAAGTTCACAACACCTAAATCAGCGTTCAGCAGTCTGCTGTCACCATGACAACAGAGCTGCCTCCATCTGATTGGATGATCAGATGTGTTAACAGTGAGTCTGCTACACAGTGCTGGGGTGCATGTGCATGTGCAGTGTGTGTGTGTGTGTGTGTGTGTGTCACCTTCCAGATCACATGTGCAGTGTATGCCGAGCTCCTCCACACCCACACATCCACAGCTTCAGGACCTGGTCTCACACACACACACACACACACACACACACACACACACACACAAAGTGAAATGAAGGTAGGGTCTCGGTGAAAGTGGGAGGAGTCCGTGTTATTTAAATTAGGTTGATATAATACTCACAGTCCATATCAGTGAGCAGAGAATAGGGGGCGCTCCAGTCTCCCCAGCGCCAGAATGGCTGCAGTGTGGCACAACGTATTGAGAACGTGTACTCAACATCCGGTTTCAACTGGTTTAACTTCACAGAGGAGAGGCCTACACCTGTATAATTCCGCTACTCACACACACACACACACACACATACACACACACACACACACACAGGGCATTAGTGTAATAATGAAATGTTTTGTCAGAACCTTTAACATATGAAACAGCCGCTGACTTGTGATTGGTTTACACATCAATGGAAAAGCTTGTTCTGCTCCACTCACTTTATTTAGTAATGAGAACACCCCCCACCGCGGTGGAGTACACCCCCCCCCCGAGTGGACAGTTTATTAGAGTCAGCTTCCATTTTATAACTGATTGATCTTGGAGCATTAAATGAGGTCAGAACATTTCAGCGGATCGGTTTCAGAGTGGATCCTCATCAGAACTCACAGATCTGAGCGTTATGATCATCGGATTTTATAAAGTGAGTTCCTGCTGCAGTGTTGTGGAGAGTATAGTGAGATCATGTGATCACAGAGACACCACCAGAGATCATTTGATCCTGTGGATTTAAATCTAAATGCTCCTATAATGATGATAATTACAGTTAGATGTGATGGTGTTTAGTTCACTGTACATTAAACACACTCATATAAAAACACTGAAAGTTGCTTACAGTGTCAGTTCGCCCCCTGCTGTTCAGTTCCACCTGACACACCATCTCTAATGTCCTGTATGCCTGCACTGTCCAGCTCCAGCCAACTGCTGCCTGCCACGCCTTCACCACCAGCGTCAGGTTCACTGGAGCCAGGGGGCGCACTGCACCAACAAACACATCATCCAATCATTCATCCAATCACCTTCACTCTGACATCATCTGTCTCTCACACTTATAAATTATAATGTAACCTCGGTGCATCATGGGGGCGGAGTCCTTCAGCTGGACCGATCCAAGTGGATTTTTAGCTACCAGTGTGAAGGTGTCTGCCCAGTTATCCAAACGACAGGACTTCCTGTTTTGTCTTGCTTCTGTACAATTTCTAACACACACACACACACACACACACACACACACACATAGATAAAGGAGTTATAGGTACCTGCTGACACAATTTTATTTTATTACAATATCTATGAGTCAGTATGTGTGTGTGTGTGTGTGTGTGTGTGTGTGTGTGTGTGTACCTGTTATTCAGTGTGTATGTAGTGAGGTAAATGAGTCTCAGTAAGTTTGTATCTCTTCCTTTTCTCCACTGACAGTCAGCTGTCTTTAAATCTTGAGTCTCACACTGCAGCCCTTCATCTCCTGGTGGGTCTACACACACACACACACACACACACACACACACACACACACACACACACACACACACACACACACGGTTACATGTCCACAGGACTGAACTTCTGAGGAATAAAGGAGATCAGAACATGAACTGTTTAATACTGATGTGATGTGCTGGAGGTGGTAATGGTGGGGTCATGGTAATGGTAATAGTGGAGGTGGGGGTAATGATAGGGGTTATGGTGATGGTAGGGGTAATGGTGGAGGTGGGGGTAATAATGGGATGATGGTGGGGTGAATCACTCACAGCCAATGAAGAGCACGGTGCCGGCGAGGATGCTGGTGTTGGAGTTGCAGATGATGTTGGTACCAGAGGAAGCAGACGGTTGTAGGTCGGTGATGGTGGTGGTGTAGCTCCGGCGGCTCAGTCTGCGTGACTCCAGGACCCTGTTCATGTACTGAATGCTGTGGAAGCCCACACTGTGGCCCACAGGCTCGATACAGCACACAGTGACATTACTGCCAACCTGCAACACCTTATCCTGAGGGTACATGTACGGCTGAGGGACAGTGGGGACATCCTGACCTGCATGGGACACCCCCCCCACATTACCCAGTAACATTATAATAACATTTAGAACATCGATAACAGCACCAATAAATACTAACATACCCACCATCACCCACTTTATTAAAATTATGTTATCCTGTGTAATTACCTTGGCTAGTCACCAGGGGGCTCCACTGACTCACAGTGTTCTGTTCCTCAGCTCTGATGCGTACTGAGTGGGAGGTGCACTGTAGAGGTTTCTGTGAGTACCAGGACCAGCTGCGAGTCCCTGTCTGTGGGTCAGTACTGACCGACACTCGCTCCTGTTCATCATACAGTGAGGAAGATGATGAGATTTAGAGAACCAATCACAGAGCTGTGTGTGTGTGTGTGTGTGTGTGTGTGTGTGTGTGTGTGTATCTTACATCATAGATGAGCTGATTAAGTTCAGTGTAGTAGATCTGGATGCGGAACAGAGAGGAGTTACTACACCAGGACACCTTCAGAGACTGAGACACTGCATCCACCTTCACTGCTACATCACTGGGTACAGAGAGTTCTGATACTGACACACACACACACACACACACACACACACACACACACACACACACACACACACACACACACACACACACACACACACACACTTCTCATAAACCAACTTATTATAAAAATAATTAAAAGGATTAGTTATCTGATTAGATTTCCCAACTGATTCTACTTTGTATTTCTATAATTACAAACTCAGACCATCTGTTTATCTGTGAATAATAATAATAATAATAATAATAATTCAATTTAATTTCTTATATGTGTATATATATATATACAGTATATATACTTACCACATACACCAGGGCTAAGACAGATGATCATCAACAGGAGCAGGACCATCATAATTATTACTGTACACACACACACACACACACACACACACACACACACACACACGTAAGTACACATCATAATGTATATAAGGATATATGGATATAAGGGGTACTTTTTATTAGGAGTGGCCTCCATTCCCATTTGACACACCCCCCCCCCCCCCCCACACACACACACACACACACACACACACACTGCAAAACAAGTTGAGCTGTGTGTGTGTGTGTGTGTGTAATTGTAATGTTAAACTGAACATCATGCAGATTTATAAAGAAACGTCTGAGGTAAGAACAATGATTTTTTTTTTTTTTTTTTTTGGGGGGGGGGGGGGGGGGGGGGGGGGGCAGAAAGTGAGGAGGGAGGAATCAACGTCAGAACTGAATAGAGGTGTGTGGGTGGTTGTTAGCAACGGGAACATGTCTCAACTTTTTCAGTCAAAAAGAAAGTGAAGGGAAACTCCCTCCCTCTCTCTGTCTCTCTCTCACTCTGTCTCTCTCTCTCTCACTCTGTCTCTCTCTCTCTCACTCTGTCTCTCTCTCTGTCTCTCTCTCACTCTGTCTCTCTCTCTCTCACTCTGTCTCTCTCTCTCTCTCACTCTGTCTCTCTCTCACTCTGTCTCTCTCTCTCTCACTCTGTCTCTCTCTCTCTCACTCTGTCTCTCTCTCACTCTGTCTCTCTCTCTCTCACTCTGTCTCTCTCTCTCTGTCACTCTGTCTCTCTCTCTCTCACTCTGTCTCTCTCTCTCTGTCTCTCTCTCTCTCTCACTCTGTCTCTCTCTCACTCTGTCTCTCTCTCTCTCACTCTGTCTCTCTCTCTCTGTCACTCTGTCTCTCTCTCTCTCACTCTGTCTCTCTCTCTCTGTCACTCTGTCTCTCTCTCTCTCACTCTGTCTCTCTCTCACTCTGTCTCTCTCTCTCTCACTCTGTCTCTCTCTCTCTCACTCTGTCTCTCTCTCTCTCACTCTGTCTCTCTCTCACTCTGTCTCTCTCTCTCTCACTCTGTCTCTCTCTCTCTGTCACTCTGTCTCTCTCTCACTCTGTCTCTCTCTCTCTCACTCTGTCTCTCTCTCTCTGTCACTCTGTCTCTCTCTCTCACTCTGTCTCTCTCGCTCTCACTCTGTCTCTCTCTCTCACTCTGTCTCTCTCACTCTCTCTTTCACTCTGTCTCTCTCTCTCACTCTGTCTCTCTCTCTCACTCTGTCTCTCTCTCTCTCTCACTCTGTCTGTGTCTCTCACTCTGTCTCTCTCTCTCTCTCACTCTGTCTGTGTCTCTCACTCTGTCTCTCTCTCTCAGTTCGGAGTGTAACTATTGCCAAATCAGTAAACAAAAACAGAGAACATGGCATGTTACAGTAGAACATTATTTCAGTACATTTACACGTCATTAAATTGTTAAATGTGTTGTGGTTTTGATGATTTGATTGATGTTGATTTGATTGATGTTGATTGATGATGTTGATTGATGTTGATTTGATTGATGTTGATTGATGTTGATTTGATTGATGATGATTTGATTGATGTTGATTTGATTGATGTTGATTGATGTTGATTTGATTGATGTTGATTGATGTTGATTTGATTGATGTTGATTGATGTTGATTGATGTTGATTGATGTTGATTTGATTGATGTTGATTTGATTGATGTTGATTGATGTTGATTTGATTGATGTTGATTTGATTGATGTTGATTGATGTTGATTTGATTGATGTTGATTGATGTTGATTTGATTGATGTTGATTGATGTTGATTGATGTTGATTGATGTTGATTTGATTGATGTTGATTTGATTGATGTTGATTGATGTTGATTTGATTGATGTTGATTTGATTGATGTTGATTTGATTGATGTTGATTGATGTTGATTTGATTGATGTTGATTTGATTGATGTTGATTGATGTTGATGTTGATTGATGTTGATTTGATTGATGTTGATTGATGTTGACAGATGACAGGCTGTAACTCTTTTTTTCTGATATGTTTTCTCTGTGCTGCTGCTGCTGCTGTGATGTTAAAACTCTGGAGATGCTGCTCACTTTGTCACATTTATATTTAATCATTTAACAGACTCTTTTATCCAAAGCGACTTACAAATGAGAACACCACAATGAGAGAAAAAGTATTTCTTCATAACTTCAAATATTTGTTAATTGTATTTTTACATGTAGATTATTTATATAAAAAGCCAGTTTTTAAATACACTTATTACATCGTGAACATATGATTGAATGTTACTGATGATGTAAAGTAAAGCTTAATTCTTTAGTTGAATAAAGCGACAGATCTCAGACTGTTAGCCGTTAGCCGTTAGCATCGTTGGCTCGGGTTACCTCAGACCTGCGGATCAGTTAATCCCCCGAAACCCGCGTCCCGACCCCCGCTGACCCCGCTGCCCGCGCTGCCCGCGCTGCCCGCTCACTGCCTTACCATCCCCGTCTTCTCCACGGTGAGAGTGGGAGCGTGTGTCCGGACAGAGCTCGGGGACAGGCCGCGTCTCTCCAACAACATTCCCGTAAAATCCACCCGCCGCTCGCCTGGAATCACCGACCCGCCGCGGAGCCGTTCACCAGGAGTCGACTCCACGGAGATTCCACCACCGCCAATGGAAAACCAGTGAATCGATTCCACGCACTTCAGTCCAGTGCAGTTCAGTCAGAAGCAGAAATCGAGTCTAATACATTAATATTTTATAGATTTATCAACGTATTTCATTAATTTATTCATTAAAAAAGTGCAATTGTGTGGAGAGAGAGAAAGAGAGAGAATTTAAATTTCCTAACCCTAGAATTAAATTGAAACTAGATAGATGCACACTAATAGCCCTCTACACACACACACACACACACACACACACACACACACACACACACACACACACACACAGCCGCAAGATTAGGGACAGTGGGTAACCATCTCTATCTATCTCTCACACACTCACACACACTCACACAGCCATTTTTATTATTATTATTATTATTATTATTATTATTATTATTATTATTATTATTATTATTATTACTGTGTTATTATTATATTATTATCATACTACAGTATTATCATGGCATATTCTATTTTAAAGTTCTAAAATAACCATTGGTATATAAATCTGTCTATTGTATTCTTTATATTTTGCTTTAGCAATTCGAATTGTATTATTTGTCATGTCAATAAAGCTTCTTCATTCTGAGTTTGATGTCTGCCCTGTGATGGACTGACGACCTGTCCAAAGAGTTATTCATTTACACAAACCTTTTATTACATTTATTATTACATTTATTATTATTATTATTCATTTTAAAATATTTGAGTTACTTAAACTTTGAATTACTTGCAGATTAAATGCTGGAAATTTAGTTAAATAAACTTAAACTGTTTGCTGAATCGATAGGAAACGAACCCTACAAGGAATCGATTCATCGAAGGGAAGCTTTCCAACGTTTGTAGGAGGAATCAAGAAGGTGAATCGATTCTTGAGTACAAACAGTACTGCGGGTCTACGCATATGCAGTGCAGATCAGAGTGGGCGTGGTTTCCTGTCATCGTGTCTCAAGAGGGCGGAGTCACAGAGTTCGAATTCTTTGACACTCTGAAACTTTATTATTATTATTAATAATCATATTATGTAATAAATATTTAAACTTCTTTGTTCATCTGATTCGGTTCAGTGTTACTCAAATGATTCCTATTAGATCCTCACAGAAGAGACCTCTGTTTGATCTCAGGACCTTCTCGATCTCCATGCTTCACCTGCCCCTCACCCCCCCCCCCCCCCCCCCCCCCCCCAAAAAAAAATAAAATAAAATAAATAAAACACCACCTAAACATGAGGTGCAGTTAGTCTGTGTGGGAGGTGCAGTTAGTCTGTGTGGGAGGTGCAGTTACTCTGTGTGGGAGGTGCAGTTACTCTGTGTGGGAGGTGCACTCTGTGTGGGAGGGTGCAGTTAGTCTGTGTGGGAGGTGCAGTTAGTCTGTGTGGGAGGTGCAGTTAGTCTGTGTGGGAGGTGCAGTTACTCTGTGTGGGAGGTGCAGTTAGTCTGTGTGTTAGTCTGTGTGGGAGGTGCAGTTAGTCTGTGTGGGAGGTGCAGTTAGTCTGTGTGGGAGGTGCAGTTAGTCTGTGTGGGAGGTGCAGTTAGTCTGTGTGGGAGGTGCAGTTAGTCTGTGTGGGAGGTGCAGTTAGTCTGTGTGGGAGGTGCAGTTACTCTGTGTGGGAGGTGCAGTTACTCTGTGTGGGAGGTGCAGTTAGTCTGTGTGGGAGGTGCAGTTAGTCTGTGTGGGAGGTGCAGTTAGGTGCTCTGTGTGGGAGGTGCAGTTACTCTGTGTGGGAGGTGCAGTTAGTCTGTGTGGGAGGTGCAGTTAGTCTGTGTGGGAGGTGCAGTTAGTCTGTGTGGGAGGTGCAGTTAGTCTGTGTGGGAGGTGCAGTTAGTCTGTGTGGGAGGTGCAGTTAGTCTGTGTGGGAGGTGCAGTTAGTCTGTGTGGGAGGTGCAGTTACTCTGTGTGGGAGGTGCAGTTACTCTGTGTGGGAGGTGCAGTTAGGTGCTCTGTGTGGGAGGTGCAGTTAGTCTGTGTGGGAGGTGCACTCTTGTGGGAGGTGCAGTTAGTCTGTGTGGGAGGTGTCTGTGTGGGAGGTGCAGTTACTCTGTGTGGGAGGTGCAGTTAGTCTGTGTGGGAGGTGCAGTTAGTCTGTGTGGGAGGTGCAGTTAGTCTGTGTGGGAGGTGCAGTTACTCTGTGTGGGAGGTGAGTTAGTCTGTGTGGGAGGTGCAGTTACTCTGTGTGGGAGGTGCAGTTACTCTGTGTGGGAGGTGCAGTTACTCTGTGTGGGAGGTGCAGTTACTCTGTGTGGGAGGTGCAGTTAGTCTGTGTGTGGGGAGGTGCAGTTACTCTGTGTGGGAGGTGCAGTTAGTCTGTGTGGGAGGTGCAGTTACTCTGTGTGGGAGGTGCAGTTAGTCTCTGTGTGGGAGGTGCAGTTAGTCTGTGTGGGAGGTGCAGTTAGTCTGTGTGGGAGGTGTGTGAGAGGTGCAGTTACTCTGTGTGGGAGGTGCAGTTAGTCTGTGTGGGAGGTGCAGTTACTCTGTGTGGGAGGTGCAGTTACTCTGTGTGGGAGAGTGCAGTTAGTCTGTGTGGGAGGTAGTTACTCTGTGTGCAGTGCAGTTACTCTGTGTGGGAGGTGCAGTTACTCTGTGTGGGAGGTGCAGTTACTCTGTGTGGGAGGTGCAGTTAGTCTGTGTGGGAGGTGCAGTTACTCTGTGTGGGAGGTGCAGTTACTCTGTGTGGGAGGTGCAGTTACTCTGTGTGGGAGGTGCAGTTACTCTGTGTGGGAGGTGCAGTTAGTCTGTGTGGGAGGTGCAGTTAGTCTGTGTGGGAGGTGCAGTTAGTCTGTGTGGGAGGTGCAGTTAGTCTGTGTGGGAGGTGCAGTTACTCTGTGTGGGAGGTGCAGTTACTCTGTGTGGGAGGTGCAGTTACTCTGTGTGGGAGGTGCAGTTACTCTGTGTGGGAGGTGCAGTTACTCTGTGTGGGAGGTGCAGTTACTCTGTGTGGGAGGTGCAGTTACTCTGTGTGGGAGGTGCAGTTACTCTGTGTGGGAGGTGCAGTTAGTCTGTGTGGGAGGTGCAGTTACTCTGTGTGGGAGGTGCAGTTAGTCTGTGTGGGAGGTGCAGTTACTCTGTGTGGGAGGTGCAGTTACTCTGTGTGGGAGGTGCAGTTACTCTGTGTGGGAGGGGAGGTGCAGTTACTCTGTGTGGGAGGTGCAGTTACTCTGTGTGGGAGGTGCAGTTACTCTGTGTGGGAGGTGCAGTTAGTCTGTGTGGGAGGTGCAGTTACTCTGTGTGGGAGGTGCAGTTACTCTGTGTGGGAGGTGCAGTTACTCTGTGTGGGAGGTGCAGTTACTCTGTGTGGGAGGTGCAGTTTAAGGATGTGGGTGGAGCAATTCTTTGAGGTCTCCATCAATGTGATTCGTGTGTGAGTTGGATGTGAAGATGTTGCTGTGGTTCCTCCTGATGTTCCTCCATGGTTCTGCAGTTTCAGGTCGGTTCTATCATCATATTTATATAGTCATTAATATTAATCACACATGCACAGGTTCTGCAGGTTCTGCAGGTTCTTCAGGATTGTCCTCATGTTGAATCTGTAGATAATAAAACAAATAAAGTGTTTAACGATCATCAGAAACTTCAGGGATAACATTTACATTTTAATTTTAAACATGACATTTGATGTCCATACTCTTTAGTGTGTGTGTGTGTGTGTGTGTGTGTGTGTGGTGTTCTTCATATCTCCATGGTGCTGATGCAGGAGGCTGTGGTTCTGCTCCGCGGGTGGTGCGGGTCCATGCTCAGGGCTCGTGGAGGTTAGTGGTGGAGGTTCAGTGGTTTGAACAGGACGATCACAGCAGCTCTGATCAGCAAACCTACGACATCCAGATCGCCAGGAGCCAGAAGCTCAGCATGGTCCATCAGGTCAGAATGAAGCACCATCCTCTCAGAACCCATATGGAACCTCAGCGGTTCCACTGAAAATAATTCTATTGCTGCTGCTGCCTCTGATGATGATGATAGATGAAGGTGAGGAAACCAGCAGGTGTTTGGTTTCACTCCTGGGTTTGGATCTCCTCTATGCCTCTCCAGTGCACCGATCACTCCGCCCGCATCGGCTGTGGAACTGGCGGCTGGAGCGACTGGAGAACATACTCAGGTAAAGAACCGGCTACCGCAGAACTGTAAGGCTCTACTACATCAGTGTTGATGGTAACCCCGAGTCCTGATGGGTGAGGTTCCTCCACCACTTCAAAACACCACAGCCTCCTGGATATGAGAGAACCAGAGAGCAGAGCGTTGTGGAGGGTGGAGTTGATATACATGAGTTCTGCAGGCTGATCAGCGATGGGTGAGGTGTGGGGTGAGCGTCGGTTGGAGATGACTCAGTGGGGGGTGGAGGTTCAGCACGGCGGTTAGGCAGAACTTCCTCTACGTGCTTCAATCGGTCCGATCTGCAGAGCGCTGCAGGGTGGATTGTGTAAGGGCACTTTGATCTGAGGGTCATCGGTCTGATCTTCTCATGTAGAAGCTCTGTGAGTCAGACACCGAGGTCAGGTCAGAACCATCTTCAGCTACAATCTGATGTGAACATAGAGTTGGTTTAAATGAACCAATCAGAGCTTTGTTTACAGTATTTCGAGCTGACCGTCCGATCATGATGAACCTGCCTCTGATTGGTCAGCACTGCTGATGTAGGTGTTGAATTTTCAGTGCTGCAGAACTTCAGCTCCAGGAGATCGGCGCTGTTCCCGATGCAGGAGGTTCTCCAGGAAGGATCTTCCATCTTCTGCTGCTGTGCACCACCCGATGGAGCGCGGGTCTCCAGCATCCTCTTTGCCAACGTTCCGTACCCGCTCATACCCCTCGATGGGCAGGTCAGAGCCGTCCGAGTGGACAGACTGAACGCCAGCGTGATCGGAGTGAATCTGATCTGCAGGGACAGCTCAGGAACCGACCGAGCGGTTCTAAACTATGTCACCTGTAAGTTCCTAGAACCCTGAAGCTGTATAGTTCCACCTGCACCACCAGGAGCCCATCAGCCAATCGGTGCTCACTGTTTCCATTCCATCTTTGCAGTTCCCCCACAAAAGCCCCAAAACCTGAGCTGTGAGACCAGGAACCTGAGGAACATTGTGTGCTCATGGTCTCCAGACAGAGAACCTAACCTGAGTGGTTCTCGAAGACGTCAATACACAGTTCACGTCCTGTGAGTTCCGGTTCTGCAGAACTTCACACTTCAGCAGAACTGGGAACTGTTTCCATATCAGAAGGTTCCGTCTTATCAGGAGCTGGAACCATGTTTGTGGCTGACCCCTGCTGGTCTGTGTGCTGTAGGAA
>JAFMOC010000423.1:115000-130000 GCA_019802505.1 Corydoras sp. C115
AGTTTTAAGAAACTACTGAAGACGCATCTATTTACCAAATACCTGTTATAAAAAAAAAAAATAATAAAAAATAAATAAATAAAAAGGGGGGGGGGGGCGCAGCTTCGAATAACAATCAGGTTTGATGAACTTACAGTGTAGTTGGTTTTCTCCATGGCTTCTGACTTGTGGTGTTCTCATTTGTAAGTCGCTTTGGATAAAAGCGTCTGCTAAATGACTAAATGTAAATGTAAATGTAAATGTAAATGCGATCAGATCAGTGATCAGGATCAATACATCGATCAGATCAGTGATCAATACATCGATCAGATCAGTGATCAATACATCGATCAGATCAGTGATCCAGATCAATACATCGATCAGATCAGTGATCAGTGATCAATACATCGATCAGATCAGTGATCAGTGATCAATACATCGATCAGATCAGTGATCAGTGATCAATACATCGATCAGATCAGTGATCAATACATCGATCAGATCAGTGATCAGTGATCAATACATCGATTAGATCAGTGATCCAGATCAATACATCGATCAGATCAGTGATCAATACATCGATCAGATCAGTGATCAGTGATCAATACATCGATTAGATCAGTGATCCAGATCAATACATCGATCAGATCAGTGATCCAGATCAATACATCGATCAGATCAGTGATCCAGATCAATACATCGATCAAATCAGTGATCAGGATTAATACATCGATCAGATCAGTGATCAATATATCGATCAGATCAGTGATCAATATATCGATCAGATCAGTGATCAATACATCAGAAGCTCATCTTTAAAGCTGAGGTTCAAAGCGCCGCCACATGGTGCGGCATACAAATATACATCCGGGTTAGACGAGACAGAGGCGGTGCTAAGTAAGGGCGGTGATTGACAGTCGCTTTATCCAATCAGAAGTGTTTGAATCCACGATTCCTTTAGTATTTTCGCAGCGGAGACCGGGAGCAGCGGGATCTCCTCTGATCTCCTTTGATCTCCTTTGATCTCCTCTGATCTCCTTTGATCTCCTTTGATCTCCTGTAATTCACCGACAGGGTGATTCTTTATTAAATGATGGGAGCTGATGTTAAAGTCACTGTTCTAAAACAGTGAAACTGAGTTAAAGTGAAAACGAAAGTAAAATCTGCTGCAGCTGCAGAACAGTAAGAGAGCAGCCTTTATGATTATCATTATTATTATCATTATTATTATTATTATTATTATTATTATTATTATTATTATTATTATTATTATTATTATTATTGTTATTATTATTATTATTATTATTATTATTGTTGTTGTTGTTATTATTATTATTATTATTATTATTATTATTGTTGTTATTATTATAATTATTATTATTATTATCATTATTATGATTATTGTTGTTATTGTTGTTGTTGGAGCAGTTTTCTGTCTCGAATGCTGTTCAGTTTGATGTTCCTGTTCGTGTGTTCTGTATCAGGGTTGATGTGTTGGAGATCAGAGCTGTAGCACTCTGTGAGATTATACTAGATAGCAGTTATACACACACACACACATCTGTACACACATCTGTACACACACATCTGTACACACACCCCTGTGTAAGTGTGGTTCTTTAATGTCCTGTTCACAGCTGAGCTGGGTGAGGTCTGTCGTCATGCCGACCCGCAGTGTTTACCTGTCTGCTCTGTTTTCTCTCACACTCGTTCCAATCAGCGGTGAGTTCACGCTGTGCTGGTTAATTACTGATGATGTCATTCCTGTTTTAATGTCCGGTGACGTCACTAACGATTTAAACCTCTGATTTCTTTAACATCTCATTATGAAACTTTTACTTCTATTTTTTATAAACATTCATTTTTCCTCCAAACCTGATACTTAGTTCTCATCAGCTTTATTACCCAGCGGGTCTGAGAGTGTGTGTGTGTGTGTGTGTGTTCTCCTGTAGAACCGGTGCTGAACGTGTGTACGGTACGAGCAAAGCTTCATCAGAGGTTCGTTCTGAAATGTGAGAACAGATGCAGTGAACTCCTGAAGTGGACGTTACATCATGATCGAGATGTGGTTCTAGCTCAGTGTGATAGAACCTCCTGCAGCAGAATGGACGGGTTCGAGATCTCCCATCAGGATTATTTGGCAGGGGAGGTGTCTCTGTACATCACGGACCCTGATTACCGGAACAGGAACGAATATGTGTGTGAATGTGGAGATGCAGACAGCTGCGTCCTGCGCCTGACTATGGAACGTAAGTCTGCTCCTTCAGAAGAATCCTGAGATCTTTCATACGGTTCCTCATCTTCTGTTTCTCTTCAGCTGTTTCATCAGCAGTTCAGATCAAACCTGGTACAGATCTGCTGATGAAGGTTCCCATAGAAGAACCAATGGAACTGCTCTATCAGAGCAACCAGGATCCTGAGGAGAGACCGATCTGCAGGAGGAACAGGACCGGAGAACCACCGCGGTGCGGGCCGGGTTACGACTCCAGAGTCTCTGTGATCAACTCGGAGCTCGTACTGAGATCAGTCATGGAGTCTGATGGTGGAGTTTATACCATCAGAGACACACAGAACCACGAGAACATCCTCATCTACACCCTCGCTGTGGAAGGTGGGAGGAGCTTCAGTGGAATCAGACGTCTTTAAGATACCATTTAATAATAATGAAGTTACGTGTGTGTGTGTGTGTGTGTGTTAGTGAGTTATGTACCCGTGTGGCTGACCGTACTGATGGTGGCGCTGTTGCTGGTGGTAACGGGAGGATTGTGGATTTTAATGAAGATGTGGATGAAAAAACGGAGGTTCTCGAAGGTGAGGAGGCTTTCAGTTGATTTATTCTTCAGTGTCTGACTCCAGCTTTAAATTAAAGTTCAAAACACAGCTAAACGTTCTGATCAGAGTCCAGACTGAGGGTTCCACCTTCTGACCATCATCATGAGATGGTGTCTCTTTGATCTGACTGATGATCCTCTGGTGAGGTTTGGTGATGGTGCTGAGGTTAGAACCAGGTTACGGGTGGTGCAGGATGTTTTGGGTTTAATTCTCCTGGACATGGGGTGAGTGGAGTTCATGTACTGGTTCCTTAATGCACTGTTTGGTCCCACCTTCAGGGACCGGGTTCCTCCACCCCTCCGTCTGCTCCACCGTGGAACTGAGAACCTGCTGCAGTTCCAGCTGTCTGCAGGAAATAAAAGATTTACAGTGAAATTCATCAGGCATTAATACACACGCTGTGTGTGTGTGTGTGTGTGTGTGTGTGTGTGTGTGTGATAGGTGCTGAACAGTATGAATCAGAGTGGGACTCTAATACTGCAGTGCACTAAAGCAGCAGATGGAGCAAAATCTGGAGCTCTGATGGAGTTCAGGGGAACGTTGAACGATCTTCAGAAGCTGAAGGATGAAATGAGGAGCTATCAGGAGGAGTTCAGAGGAACCGGAGCCGAGGGTCAGCAGGTTCAGACCTGGTACCAACAGAGCATCCTGGACGTGGAGGAGCTGATTCTGTTCTTCAGTAATGAGGAGGTACTGACACACACACACACACACACACACACACACACACACACGTAGTATAATAGTAAACCTGTGTGTGTGTGTGTTACAGTGGTATGAAAAGAGGATCGAGGTGAAGGAGTTCATCCGTTGGTGTAAGTCTGAAGCTCCTCCACTCAGGGAGGAGATGGTGTGCAGGTGCAGACAGCTCCACGGCGTGATTAAGGACAGTATCTCAGAGTTGAAGAAGATGGAGAAGCAGTTCAACAGCGGGAGCTTTTATCTCGGACAAAAAGGCTGGCTCACAGAGGACTTCATCATGATGGGCTTCAGGCTTTGTGATGTCACAGTGTGGATAACGGAGGTGAGCGGCGCTCGTCTGGAGAACGTTAACTCTGAACTCATTAAGCAGGAGAACACGACAAAGATCAAAGAACCAACATCTCCAAATCATCATCCTCAGAAAACCATTCACTGATGAGTCGATTCATTAACAACATGGAGATGAATCATATAGGTGTGATGTCACTGTGATGTCATTGGGTTATTGATCAGTCTGTGTTTCTACAGAACGATGGAGAACTGTACAGATCAACACTGGAACATTCTCAAATAGTAAGTTTTATTTTGTTAGTAAATAGTGTGTGTGTGTGTGTGTGTGTGTGTGTGTGATAGTTTGTTCACGTCTACATATTACATGGTGTACATTGTTGTGTGTGTGTGTGTGTGTGTAATTGAATGTTTTATAAAGTTATTAAGTTTGTGGTTGTCTTGTTATTGTGTGTGTGTTATTTTGTCAGTGTATTGATGTGTGTATCAGGTGTGTGTGTGTGTGTGTGTGTTTTCTTTCTGGATGTAACGTTTTAAATGTGATGTGTTTTGATTTCATTAATTTAATTAATAATTATAAACTGATTCTTACTTTAAAACGGAGATGTGTTTTTTCTGCAGGAGACTGAGTGATGATGATGATGATGATGATGATGAAGATGAATCTGGATGGTTCCTGAACGGTTCTGATCTCTGGTTTGGTTGATGGGTGATCCAACAGGACAGGACGGAACCGGGTTCTACATAAACACAATGAACTCATTATGATCAGAACAATAATCAATCATCTTCAGCTGTATCCTCTGTTAGGGTCAGGCGGGGGGGGGGGGGGGGGGTAACCACCGTGCCACCACAGAACAGATTCTTAAACCTTTCTAATCTTTATATTTTTGTCTGATCTGAAGAGCTGCTCAGAGGAAGTGTGTGTGATGATGATGATGATGATGATGATGATGATGAAACTGTGATGACTCTGACGTGGTGGTGCATGAACACTGATGGTGCTGCAGGTGGAGGGTCATGTTTATGTTCTGTGTTTTTATATTAAAATTCATTAAATCAACAAGAATGCAGTGAATCAGTTTCACTGAGTCGACTCTGACACTGATTCAGTGAATGAAGCTCAGACTCAGCTGCAGAACCGGTTCTTATTGTTCTGACATCTGGGAACCAACTCTGTCACGTCCTCCTCCAACAGTGTGACGTGAGGACATGTCCATACCCGTCTGATCGTCCTGATCCTTGCAAAACACCACACACACACACACACACACACACACACACCATGATCACATCTGATGAATTCTGCAGTCTGACACTGTAACTCTGTGTGTGTGTGTGTGTGTGTGTGTGTGTGTGTGTACAGCTCCTTTTCAGCCCATAACTTTCTCCATCTTTCCTCTGATCATCACACACACACACCTCAGTTAAGTAAACACAGGTACATCATGGAGTAAAATCTCTGTAATAAAGTTTATTGCAGGCAAATAAAGCAATCAATAATATTTACAACATTCTAATAAAATAAATCTCTGTAAGGTGTGTGTGTGTGTGTGTGGTAAAACTATTAAAAGGTTTTGAATAAAGAGCTGAATCAGATTCAGGGGGTCGTCCATCCGTCTGTAATCAGGAGGTTTGTTAAAATAAACTGATTATCGATATAAAATTAAGCATGAAACTGACTCCGCCCACTGCTGATGATGTAATAAGTATTCACACCCACTGCACTTAAAATCAGAAACACACACAGTAAAGAAACAACTACAGTTCTGCAACTGAAATGCACACACACAGAGGGAAGCGTGTGGCACCAGGGGGCGCTGACGAACATCTGCAAACCAGCTCAAACTGGAAGAACAAAAAGCACAGTGGGAGATTTAACAGGTTCTCCACGTTAACGTTTCATTCTCTCGGTCTCCTGACAGAACTTCTCATAAGCTTCTTCAATCTCAGGCCCCATCTCATCCTCATCCTCATCTCCACATAACCTGTGGATACACACACACACACACACACACACACTCATTTATTGTTTAACGACTCTTTGTAGATGAGGGTGGATGGAGGGGTGGAGTGTGGGAGGGTTTACAAACAGCAATGAAGATGATGATGATGATGATGATGATCAGTACTGATCTGATTCTTTATGATGAACTTTAAATCCTGCAGCAGACACACACTGTGGTGTGTGTGTGTGTGTGTGTGTGTGTGTGTGTGTGTTACTTACTCTTCATGTCCGTTCTCCTCGTAAATGTCAGGGAAATAATCCTCTCTGTCCAAAATCTCCTGATACTTCTCTGAATACTCTGTACAACACACACAGTACATCACTACACTGTAACACACACACACACACAGTGTGATACACAGGGTCACACACACCTGGATCTGCAGCAGTAAATGGAGTCCCATCTGCAGTGTAAAACGTGGGTTCATTCTGAAAGAGACAACATACTATTATTACCTGTGCGTGTGAACACACACACACACACACACACTTTTAATGCTACAATCAGAACTATACCACACTGAATAATATAAAACTGCATTTATAATCTCTCTTTTAATGAGTCAGTAGTTTATTGTGGGGTCATCACTCCGTATAAAGAGGTCATTCTTCTTGAAGCACTGTGTTTAAAGCTTTAGGAATCTTAATGACCAATCAGGAACCACCACAGTGTGTACTACACTGTTCACTGAAATAAGGACTGAAGCACGTCACTGATTTGTCCACTAGAGGGAGACATGCCAGTGATGGAGAGGGTTTAAAGGTTACCATGTAATAATTGGGGTCGTTATCAGGTGTGGACTCGTTATACACCACTGCTGCACTGATCCTCCCCCAATAACTGGACCTGAGATCCATCAGCTTCATCAGCATCTCCTTCACATCCCTGTACACACACACACACACATGAGTGCACACACACTCAGGAATGCACACACACACAGTGTAATTGGAGTGTTACAGACACACACCTGCTGCATTTCGAATCCAGAACAATGTTTTTGAACTTCTTCATTATCTCGTCCATGTGGCTCTGATGGTTCTGTCTCCATGTCTCCTCAAGAACCCAGCCGGTCAGCTGGACAAAGAACCACGCCCAGTTTATACACACAGAACCGAACGGAACAAAACCCGACAGCACTGTACACACACACACACTCTGATATCAAAGAGAGGAGCTGCTGCAGATCAGGATCAGCACTTTAACATGTTCTTTATACAAAACATTTCAAACAATCTGTAAACTTCTTAACTATTTAAATTTAAACTATGATCAAAATCATGAAATGTTTGATTGCCTTTAATCATCTGACGTTTGATCTCTTTGATAGTGCATCACTTTGGATTTAATTTATAAAATTTAATTTCTGAAATAAATAATAATAATTGAAAGTTCTGTCCGTTGCCTTCACTGCATGTTCTCTTCTTCATGCTGCGGATCTAAAACAAAGGTGCAGAATGTTCTAGTAGAACCCTGCAGAGTCATCTGATCAGGAACTAAATCAGTACTCAAGAAACAGAACTTTTACAGTCCGGTACATGGCGCCCTCTCTGACAGACTGTGGTACTGCAGGTGAGTGGTGGGTCTGTAACATCTGTATTAGAGGTCCAGATGTTACCTTGAGCAGTTTAACAGCACAGATCAGATTAGAGTCTGAGGGTTCAGATAATAACAGATCCATCAGGTCCTTCAGCGCCGTCAGGAGGATATCAGCTCGAGAGGTCGCACCATTCACACCCTTCACCTGGAACACACACACACACACACACACACACACACACACACACCTCTACTTTTATTTAAATATATAGGTATATATTATACTATTTCATTGTATTTGTATACTATGTACATTTTTGTAATTTTGCAATTGTTTTTTGTTTTATTTTGCAACACAAATATATAATGTCATCAAATAAAGCTTTTAAATTGATAAAAAAAATGATTGAGAGAGACACACACACACAAACATACATAGATATAACAGCCTGGGTCTGCTGTACAGTGCAGTGTGTGTGTGTGTGTGTGTGTGTGTGTGTGTATACATACACACCTCCAGGTTCAGGTACAGTTCACCAAGGAACAAAATATAATTATGAAACTTCCTCTGAGTTTCTTCGTCTCCCACCAGAGCCTGCTGTCTCTGTTCATACTCAGTGTGGCACCTACACACACACACACACACACACACACACACACACACTTTTTGTGATGAGATACCTGCTGATGGGAACATCTAAGAACCTGAACACGTAGAACCCAAATTTAAAGTATAGAAAGCTGGATGAATCAGTAGAATTCTGTATGATGTCCTGTCTGCCACACAGCTGAGTGTCAGGGGGGTGAGCAGGGGGCACATACTTTAGGGTGTAGGGTGTAGTGTGCAGGGTAGGTTACCGTTTCAGCAGCAGCTGGCGGAAGTTCCCGCTGGTCGGGCTGAGGGTCAGGTGATGAGACAGGTGGTTACAGAGACGTGCTCCGGTGTAGGTGAAGTTAGGCATGGAGGTGGACTGTGGAGAGGAACGTCCCATCACTACGGCTCAGAGAAGGGGGGGGTAGTGTGTGTGCGTGTGTGGGGGAGGGGGGTCATACCTGAGTAAAGATGAGGTCGACGAGCTCCTGCAGCGTCTCCTCCGTCATTACATAGCCATTCAGCGTGGACGTCATGTCCTCAATGTCTGTCTCAAAGGAACCCGGAGACGAGTTCAGGTACGACAGAATGTCCTGAACCTGATCAGCCAGACTGACCTCAGGATAAAAGCCCTGACCCCAGTCTTCATCATACTGCCCCCCCTCCTCCTCCTCCTCCTGTTACACACACATTCATTATTAGATTTATTAAATGAATATGGATTTAAATATTATGTATCTCATGATGATGCTTCTCTGATACTGTGTCTTAGAGAGCAGTAGATTTAACATGTTCTCCATGTCAGAGGAGTGACCTGATCTCAGAACAGCAGCATTAAATCTCCAGCGAGGGGGTGGGGGTGGGGGGTGAGGCGATGGATGTACCTGTGCAGGACGGCCGAGCTGGTAGGTGGAGGGGTAGAACTCGGGGGCGTTGGCGGACAAGGTGGTCTCTGGTTTGGGGGTTTTGATGGAGCTGGTGCTGATGCTGTGTACAATGTGCAGGGAGGGGGGGGACGTTCTGTCTGTGAAAACAAGTATCCAGGTTACAACACACACACACACACACACACACACACACACACACACACACCTGTACAGGTCTCACCCTCAGCTGCATCTATAAAGATCATTCATTTATTGATTTAAAAGCTTTTATGTTATAAGTGTTATTTAATAAATACAGAAAAACAGGAATAAGCTCCGTAAATGTCTGAGGGTCTGTAATAAAGCATTTCATCTGCAGCAGCACTACATCCACAGGGAGAACATGCCAAAGAGCATCGGATCATTATCATAATAAAGCATTTCACCTGCAGCAGCACTACATCCACAGGGAGAACATGCCAAAGCGCATCGGATCATTCAGTTACAACCTGCTGCTGGTGATCGCTAGAGAACACGGTCTTTATTTCAGTTGGCATGTTCTCCTCGTGTCACGTGGTTCTCTGAGGTGGAGGTGAACTCACCTGCGCTGTCGGGTGGAGGTGTCCGGGTGGCGGGGGCCGGGGCCGGGGCGGGGCAGGGGCAGGGGCGGCGGTGCGCGGTTGTCTGAGCGGCTCGCAGTGGGTGAAGACCGCAGGCCCGTCTCCCAGCTCCGGCTGCCGGGCTGGATTTGCGTCTCCATGCCCAGGCCCGCTCACTCTGCCCCGGCTGCGCTCTGCGCCCGGAGCCCGGTCGAAGCCCTCTCGGTCCCCGGACATCGGCGGCTCTGGCGGCGGCGCTGAGGACAGAAGGCTCGGTTCACAGAGGTTGTCTCTCCGGCAGAGGACCTCAGTCTAACCGCTCCACATCCCACCACAGCGCTAGCTTAGCTTCTTTAGCCTCTCTGAACTACAACAGCTTCCGGTCTGCTCCAACCTTCTGCTTCCGGCTGCGAGCGCGCCTCAGAGCGTTCATATTCAAACAAAATAAACCTTTAACTGGCATTATATTTATTATTACATTTATTATTATATTTATTATTACATTTATTATTAATCATTCATTCATCCATTATCTTCCGCTTTATCCTCTATTAGGGTCGCGGAGGGGAGGGGGGGTTCCCCATGTCCATCAAGGGGTGAACGTCTCGAGCGCTGGGCAGATAGAGCCAGGACAGGGGGGCAATCTATCACTGAGCATTATTATTCTATGTATATTTATTATTCTATGTATATTTATTATTCTATGTATATTTATTATTCTATGTATATTTATTATTCTATGTATATTTATTATTCTATGTGTATTTATTATTCTATGTATATTTATTATTCTATGTATATTTATTATTCTATGTGTATTTATTATTCTATGTATATTTATTATTCTATGTATATTTATTATTCTATGTATATTTATTATTCTATGTTTGATTTGAAGCTGGACACGTGCAGGCAGATCGTTTTAATGTGTAATATCTGTAAACATGAGACAGAATTCTGTCATAAACTTGAACAGATTAAAAATAATAAGAATAAATCAGAACTGAAGAAAGAACCAGCTTTCTGATGGAGTCTCTTCAGTTCTTTAGGGTTTCAGTGTGGATTAGATTCAATGGCGTGTCCATCACTGCCTGATCGATTGGACATGGCGTTCTCAGTGCAGCGGAGAGGAAGATGAGGTTCCACATTCAGGAAAGAACCCGAAGCCGTCATCCAAAGAGAGAAGGAGGCTGAGAATGTGTCCATGCAACTCGTTTACCGTCACCATGGACAACGACTTTAATAAAGCTTCATAAGATGGAACTCCTAATGCTGCTGCTGATCAGATCACAAACACAGCAAACCCCAAGCTCGCAGCGCCACGCCCGTTTCTCTAACGGTTCCACCTTTGATCTTTAAACCTGGTCATCACACGTCACCCCGGCAACCAGCTGGACCTTATTTAGTTCCTGTAGTTAAAAGTCCAGCTGTATTTTAAACAAAAGACCAACAGGAACCTTTATAAACCTCACAAAGATGGAGATCCTTTGAACCTGGGTGGAGTCAGACTCATGTGAGCATCAGCTCTACTGAAGAATGAAGTTCACACCAATCGATCATCTGAAACACCTTTAATATCAACTGCTAGAACAAACAGAACCATAACGCCACCACGACCTCCACGTGCTCCGGATCTACATCACCGACAGGTGGAGGCTCTGCTCCATACACATCGCTCCTCAGAGCTCTGAGGGTTAGGAGCTGGTCTTCACTCGGCATGGACCTCCGCTCCCTTCTTGTTCTTCCTCTTCTTGTTCTTCCGTTTCGTCTCCGGGTTCCTCGCCTGCTCGTCCTGTGGACGTTGGACTTTAGTTCTCTTAGCAGGAGGCTGGTCCTGCGCCGACTCTCCACCTGCCCCACCTTTCTTCTTCTTCTTCCTCTTTTTCTTCTTTTTGCTCTGTGCTCCTTCACCTCCTCCTGTTCCGGTATCTTCTCCGTCTGGAGCTCCAGGGGTTCCTGAGGAGCTCTGACCCTCGGTCCCAGTGGCTTTTTTGCGGTTTTTGCGTTTCTTGGTCTCTGGAAGGAAACCTTTCTTCTTTTTTTTCAGTACCTCCTGATCGTTCTGCTCCTCACCCTTAGTCTTCTTCACCTTCTCCACCTGTGGCTTCCTGAGGAGAACATTGAGAAGAAAAAGCTCTAATGACAGTCTGTATATTTTGGGTTATTATCTCATGTCTGCTGATTGCTCTGTATGGATCTGGACCGGATGCTGAGGATCCCACCACCATGTTCTACACTATAATTCTAAAAAAGTTCACGGAGAACCTCCAGGTTTTCTGGGTTCCACTCCGTGGTACTGTTCACAAAGCCAGAACTCCTCACTCATTATTTACTTTAGATCTTTATTAATAACTCACTGAACACCGAGGAGCTTCATGACACTCCAGTACGTGTCCTCCAGTTTTCCGGATTTCTGTAGAACCCCGTCTGTATTCATGGCCTTCAAAACATTCTGGAGATCTTCCAGGTTCACCTCCAACTCCTGCTCACAATCAAACAGCTGAGCTTTAAAGACGAACAGTTATACAAACAGGAGAAGAGCACTGGAGATCAGGAGGCCACGGATCCTCCATCTGTACCTGAGAGTGAATGGTTTTGATGAGACCATGACAGAGCTCCAGAGCCTTCAACGTCCTCTCATGGACAGCTTTGTTCTTTGGCTCCTCCTTCTGTAAAGTCTGGAACACAAACTACAGGATGAAACCTCATCCACCTCCGAACCTCCACCTGAGCAGCTCTCCATGTTCTCCACATTAGTGCTAATTGCACCGATGGCCGTGTTCCTTCAGTGTCAGAAACGTTTGGTTGTGTAGTTGAGGAGGACGTACCTGTGAGACGTGGAGGACGATGTTCTGACAGAACTGAAGCTTCTGTGCATCAGACATCAGCTGCTTCACCTCTCGAGCCTGGAGAGCCTTCAGCACCATCACACACGCCTGACTCTGGAACAGACAGTCATCATCCAATCAGGACCCAGAGACACAGTCATCATCATCCAATCAGGACCCAGAGACACAGTCATCATCATCCAATCAGGACCCAGAGATACAGTCATCATCCAATCACGACCCAGAGACACAGTCATCATCATCCAATCAGGACCCAGTTGATGATGTAACATGTTAGATGTTTAGGGAATAATGATGTACCTGCTGATGTTCTCTCACACCTCCACTGATGTTCTCCACTAAAGTGTCTAACAGATTCACACACAGGACCTGTTACACACACACACACACACACACACACACACACACACACACACACACACACTTTTATTAGTGGTAGATTTAATGTTATATATTTGAGATTTTAAAAAGAAATGATGTTTTAGCTCTGAAGAACATCCAAGAACCCGATGTGTGTGTGTATTGTGAGTGTGTGTGTATTGTGAGTGTGTGTGTATTGTGAGTGTGTGTGTGTATTGTGAGTGTGTGTGTGTATTGTGAGTGTGTGTATTGTGAGTGTGTGTGTGTATTGTGAGTGAGTGTGTGTATTGTGTGAATTATGAGTGTGTGTATTGTGTGTGTGTGTGTGTATTGTGAGTGTGTGTGTGTATTGTGTGAATTATGAGTGTGTGTATTGTGTGTGTGTGTGTGTATTGTGAGTGTGTGTGTATTGTGAGTGTGCGTATTGTGTGTGAGTGTGTGTATTGTGTGAATTATGAGTGTGTGTATGTGTGTATTGTGAGTGTGTGTGTATTGTGAGTGTGTGTGTATTGTGAGTGTGTGTGTGTATTGTGAGTGTGTGTGTATTGTGAGTGTGTGTGTATTGTGTGTGTGTGTGTGTGTTTGTGTGAGACTCACAGGGAATCTGTTGAACAGGTCGATGAACATGTCTGCAGTGAGAGAGCTTTGGCGGCGCTTCATAAAAACACTGAGAGCTTCTCTGAAACACACAGTGACCCTCTGCACGTCCACCTGCCCCATCATCATCATCTACACACACACACACACACACACACACACACACACACTGTTCACAGTAACTTCTTTTCTTATTGATCATTAGATTTAATCAATCTGAACGGTTCTCTGATGGTTCCTGAACATGGTGTGGACTTCCTGCTGCTCTGGTTTGGTCAGTGAGTGTGTGTGTGTGTGTGTGTGTGTGTGTGTTGGGGGGGGGGCATGGTCACATCAGCTCGATCACTCTGATGCTCCGTCAGTCAGACCTTCAGACTGTGTTCCGTTCCTCCACCACAGGAACCTGCAACCTCCCTTCATCAACAGCGAGCGGGCGGGCGGGCGAGCGAGCGAGCGAGGAGAGTGAGAACATTACTGCAGCTCAGGGTGGAGAGAACAGCCCAAAGCTTCCACTGTTTTAAGGTTTCTTTTCTTGTTTTGCATGTTCTCCCACACGTCAGGGGAGGAGTGTGCGGTACTTTGGGGTTAGGTGGAGGATCAGGACTGATAAACCTGAGGTTCTGATTAATGTGAGGGTACCTGATGGGGTTCTTGAGGTTCCTTCATCACGCCTCTCAACACCTTCAGAACGTAGAGCGCCGCGCTGAAACACAGAGCAACCTCCTTCAATCCTCCACCCACACACACACACACACACACACATACACACACACACACACACTGGAGTGGGGGAGGGGTCTCTCACCTGAAGTAATACAGAGACACAGACGAGTCCGACAGCCTCCGAGCTCGACCAATCAGACGCTCCAGCATGTCGTGTAGCTCCGCCTCCCGGCCCTCCACCTCCCTGCAGTAGTGTTTCCCTCGACACAGGTCGTTCCTGCCACACACACACACTTCATATTTATATACACATACACACACACACACTTCATATTTATATACACATACACACACACTTCATATTTATATACACATACACACACACTTCATATTTATATACACATACACACACACTTCATATTTATATACACACACACACACATTTCATATTTATATACACACACACTTCATATTTATATACACATACACACACACACACTTCATATTTATATACACACATACACACTTCATATTTATACACACACACATTTGTGGGTTGGAACAGCACTTGCCCCCCCCCCTCCCCTCCCCCCACCTGAAGATGTGGGCGGCTCTGCGCAGGAAGTCCTGCTCCTGCTGGTTGCTCTCAGAACTCATGCTGTTCTCAATGACGCTGAGCAGAGGTTCCACCATCATCATCACCAAACCACTGCTGCCCTGCTTCTGCAGGAACACCTGCACCAGGTCCAGCACCTACACACACACACACACACACAGATCAGGAGCAGTGTTTCACAGTGTGTGTGTGTGTGTGTGTGTGTGTGTGTGTGAGACTCACCTTGGTTTTGAAGTCTCTGATGAGGCTTTTCTCTTTCCGCGCTCGTTCTTTTTCATCTTTTTTTTCCTGAATCTTTTTCTTCTGAGCTCCGAACAACGACGCCAAGTTCTGATCCAGCTTCATCATGGCCTCATCATCCAGCTCCTCCTCTTCATCATCATCATCATCATCACCACCCTCTGTAGACTGAACCATTCATCATCCTCATCAGTCCCTCACCTACAGCTTTAAATTCAGCACTGACTCTGATTACTGAATCATCTGAGAATCATTTGACTCTGATTCAT
>JAFMOC010000423.1:135000-145000 GCA_019802505.1 Corydoras sp. C115
AAGGTGGTGATGATGGGGGTGGTGGTGATGATGGTGGTGGTGGTGGTGATGATGGTGATGGTGGTGATGGTGATGGTGGTGATGATTGTGGTGATGATGGTGATTATGAAGGTGGTGATGATGGTGATGATGATGGTGATGATTGTGGTGATGATGGTGGTGATGATGGTGGTGATGATGGTGGTGATGATGGTGATGATGATAATGATGGTGGTGGTGGTGATGATGGTGGTGGTGATGATGGTGATGATGAAGGTGGTGATGATGGTGGTGATGATGGTGGTGATGATGGTGATTATGAAGGTGGTGATGATGGTGGTGATGGTGATGGTGATGATGGTGGTGATGATGGTGATGATAATGATGGTGGTGGTGATGGTGACGATGATGATGATGATGGTGATTATGAAGGTGGTGATGATGGTGGTGATGATGGTGATTATGAAGGTGGTGATGATGATGGTGATGATGGTGATTATGAAGGTGGTGATGATGATGGTGGTGATGGTGATTATGAAGGTGGTGATGATGGTGGTGATGATGGTGATTATGAAGGTGGTGATGATGGTGGTGATGGTGATGATGGTGGTGATGGTGATGATGATGATGATGATGGTGATTATGAAGGTGGTGATGATGGTGATTATGAAGGTGGTGATGATGGTGGTGATGGTGATGGTGGTGGTGATGGTGATGATGGTGGTGATGATGGTGATGATGATAATGATGGTGGTGGTGGTGATGATGGTGATGATGATAATGATGGTGGTGGTGATGGTGATGATGGTGGTGGTGATGGTGATGATGGTGGTGATGATGGTGATTATGAAGGTGGTGATGATGGTGATGATGATGGTGATGGTGATGATGGTGGTGATGGTGATGATGGTGGTGATGGTGATGATGGTGGTGATGATGGTGATTATGAAGGTGGTGATGATGGTGATGATGATGGTGATGGTGATGATGGTGGTGATGGTGATGGTGGTGATGGTGGTGATGATGGTGATGATGATAATGATGGTGGTGGTGATGGTGATGGTGACGATGATGATTATGAAGGTGGTGATGATGATGGTGATGATGGTGATTATGAAGGTGGTGATGATGATGGTGATTATGAAGGTGGTGATGATGGTGGTGATGATGGTGATTATGAAGGTGGTGATGATGATGGTGATGATGATGGTGATGATGGTGATTATGAAGGTGGTGATGATGGTGGTGATGGTGATGATGATGATGATGGTGATTATGAAGGTGGTGATGATGGTGATTATGAAGGTGGTGATGATGGTGGTGATGGTGATGGTGATGATGGTGGTGATGATGGTGATGATGATAATGATGGTGGTGGTGGTGATGATGATAATGATGGTGGTGGTGATGGTGATGATGGTGGTGATGATGGTGATGATGGTGGTGATGATGGTGATTATGAAGGTGGTGATGATGATGGTGATGGTGATGATGATGGTGATGGTGATGGTGGTGATGATGGTGATGATGATAATGATGGTGGTGGTGATGGTGATGGTGATGGTGATGGTGGTGATGATGGTGATGATGATAATGATGGTGGTGGTGATGATGATGGTGATGATGGTGATTATGAAGGTGGTGATGATGATGGTGATGATGGTGATTATGAAGGTGGTGATGATGGTGATGATGATGATGATGGTGATGATGGTGGTGATGGTGGTGATGGTGATGGTGATGGTGATGATGATGGTGTGATGGTGGTGATGGTGATGATGATGGTGACGATGATGATTATGATGGTGGTGATGATGATGGTGACGATGGTGATTATGAAGGTGGTGATGATGATGGTGATGATGGTGATTATGAAGGTGGTGATGATGATGGTGATGATGGTGATTATGAAGGTGGTGATGATGGTTGTGGTGTTCTCACTCTGGTTGGAGATCAGGGTTCTGTCTCTGTTTGCGGGTGCTGAACTCCACCAGCTTCTCCATCTCTGGATTGCAGAACTGCTGTTTGAGCCACAGGACGTAGCGCTGCAGAGCCGCGGGTTCCGTCTGCTCCAGAACCTTTCCAGAAGGAAGGAACCACCGGAGCGCCGCGCAGACAGAGCCGGCTGAACGCCTGCAGCACCTCCACCTGCTTATCCACATCACTGCAGCTGCGCAGGAACTCTGACACACACGCATCCATCTCCGGGGAGAACTTAAACCGGGCTGGGAGCTGCACACACACACACACACACACACACACACACACACACACACACACACACACACACACACCCCTTCAGACAGTGTGTTCTGTCGATACTCTGTGTTCCTGAGCTGATGGAACGGTCCTGATCCTCACCTGCGCAGACAGCGCATGCTCCCCGTACTGCCGCATCACCTCGCTGCACAGCACCTCCCGCAGCTGAGACAGAGACAGCTGAGGCAACGCCGCCCCCATCACCCGGAACGCCAGGTAACTACACACACACACACACACACACACGAGTTACCGCAAACCAGTACCTGCTCTGTGGGTGTGGTTTCTCGTAGGGGGCGGAGCTTACTGGCTGGGTCCAGGTGGTTCTGAGATCAAAGAGTCGATCACCACTTTGTTCCAGAAAAGATCAAAGCTGTTCTCACGCAGAGACGCCGCCAACAGGTCTGAGACCACAGGGGGCATCACACCCGCCTTCCCCGAACGCACCGCCATCTTCACCACCTCCACCAACCTGTACACACAGAGACGGGCGGGGGCGGGGGCGGGAGACGGGCGGGGACGGGGGACGGGAGACGGGCGGGAGACATGAGACTCCTTCACAATCAATAACAGACAAGTTACAGTATAGGAGTTCATCAGTGTGTGTGTGTGTGTGTGTGTGTGTGTGCCGGGGCAGTGTGTGTGTGTGTGTGTGTGTGTACCGGGGCAGTGTGTGTGTGTTGATGATGGAGCTGGTTCCCAGCAGTTGTTTGAGGCGGGTGGGGTTCAGGATGGATGTAAATCTGCGCATGGCCAGCAGGAGGAGCTCTAAATGCTGTGGGTCACTGAGAGCTGAACTCATATCGTCCTGCAGAGCTTCATACAGAACCTGTTCAAACTGCTGCTCTGATACCTGCAACACACACACACACACACACACACACACACACACACTCAGAGTGAAGCCTCAGCAGTGTGAGGGACTGTTGGGACAGCAGGTGTTTATTAAAGCTGGACCTCGTTCAGGAGGTCTGTCAGGGTTCTGCGAGGTAAATCCCTCAGGTGCTCTTTATACTGAGAGAGAACCTGCAAACTCTTCACACACTCCAACATCACCTCCACCTCCTGCACACACACACACACACACACACACACACACACACACCGGTAAAGCATCAATAACAGTGATGGAGTTGAATAACTGCAGTGATGAATGAACACTGATGAGTTTAACATGTTCTCCTCTCAGCGGGGTTTACCTTGTGTAAGCGGTTGGACTGAGACAGAGCCAGAACACCAAAGAAGTTCCCAAACACTGCAGTCCTGATCTGCTTCTGTTACACACACACACACAATCAGTGTCTCTCTGTGTGTGTGTGTGTGTGTGTGTGTGTGTGTGTGTGTGTGTGTGTGTGTGTGTGTGTGTGTGCGCTTTACCTTGGATGCTGTTTGTAAGTTGTGTTTCTCTTTGATCTGATCCAGAACATTCTTTAAAGAGATCTCCTCAAACACACTCAGAACCTACACACACACACACACACACACACACACACACACACACACACACACACACAGACAGACTCAGTGATGTCACATTAACACTGTTTATGTTTTTCATCTGAAGTGATTTAATAAGAACAGGAGGTTAATGTGTGTGTGTGAGAGGTACTGAGAGAGTGTGTGTGTGTGTGTGTGTGTGAGTGTGTGTGTGTAGGTACTGAGTGTGTGTGTGTGTGTGTGTGTGTGTGTGTGAGAGTGTGTGTGTGTGTGTAGGTACTGAGTGTGTGTGTGATGGAGGTTGGTACCTGAGACAGTGCCAGGCTGTATCCAGTGCGAGCCTCCTCTCGATTATGACAGAGTCCATCAACCAACCGCTTCAGAGTGAACTGCAACTCATCTGACTGTAACACACACACACACACACACACACACACACACACACACACACACACACAAACATAAACACACACACACACACACACACACACACACACACACAAACATAAACACACACACACACACACACACACACACACACACAAACATAAAACACACACACACACACACACACACACAACATAAACATAAACACACACACACACACACACACACACACAAAAACATAAACCAAACACACACACACACACACACACACACACACATAAAAACATAAACCACACACACACACATAAAAACATAAACCAAACACACACACACATACACACACAAACACACACATATATATACATATATATACACACACACACATAAAAACATAAACCACACACACACACACATACACACACAAACACACACATATATATACATATATATACACACACACACACACATATATATATATACACACACACACACACACACACACACACAAACACACACATATATATACATATACACACACACACACACACACACACACACACACATACATACACACACACACACACACAGCACTGGTGGGTGGAGATCATAGAACGTGGTGGTTCTCGGGGGGTGGTTCTGACCTGCTGGTGGTTCTTCAGATGTTCTAGCAGGTTCTCCACGGCTCTCAGTCGAACCTCGCGCTCCGGTTTGGCGATGTCCCAGAAGTAGTCCAGGAACTGTCGGTTCTGCTTCAGGGTTCCTCTGCTGTCCGTCAGTCTGACCCGCACGAGCTCCGTCTCCATCACCTCCATCACCTCCATCTCCATCCCCGACCAACGTGTGCCCACGTGCACTGCGCGCATGCGCCCAGCCCGCCGCGCGCAGACTTCCGGACAGCACTGCATTTCAAAACAAGAGTCCTGAGGCCTCTTATTTTATAAAAACTGAACCCGAGGATCATCCCTCCTCATCCTCACAGTGATGAAGAACCCGAGATTTACTGACCACTCAGCTCATCTGTAAAATAAACGAGCGAATGGACACTCTGATCCACTGCAGGGACAAAACACCCCCACTACACCTCCATAACACTCCCAGAACACCTCTAGAACACCCCCAGAACACCCCCACAACACCTCCATAACATCCCCAGAACACCTCCACAACACCCCCAGAACACCTCCACAACACCCCCAGAACACCTCCACAACACCCCCAGAACACCTCCATAACACCCCAAGAACACCTCCACACCACCCCCAGAACACCTCCACAACACCCCCAGAACACCTCCATAACACCCCAAGAACACCTCCACACCACCCCCAGAACACCTCCACAACACCCCCAGAACACCTCCATAACACCCCAAGAACACCTCCACAACACCCCCACAACACCTCCACAACACCCCCAGAACACCTCCATAAACACCCCAAGAACACCTCCACAACACACCCCACAACACCTCCACAACACCCCAGAACAACACCCCAAGAACACCTCCACACCACCCCCAGAACACCTCCATAACACCCCAAGAACACCTCCACAACACCCCCACAACACCTCCACAACACCCCCAGAACACCTCCATAACACCCCAAGAACACCTCCACACCACCCCCAGAACACCTCCATAACACCCCAAGAACACCTCCACAACACCCCCACAACACCTCCACAACACCCCCAGAACACCTCCATAACACCCCAAGAACACCTCCACAACACCCCCACACCTCCACAACACCCCCAGAACACCCCATAACACCCCAAGAACACCTCCACACACCCCCAGAACACCTCCATAACACCCCAAGAACACCTCCACAACACCCCCACAACACCTCCACAACACCCCCAGAACACCTCCATAACACCCCAAGAACACCTCCACACCACCCCCAGAACACCTCCATAACACCCCCAGAACACCTCCACATTCTGCTGACATTGTGCACTGAAGCTGTTCTCAGAGCTGAATGTGTAAATGTTTCTTGTTTGGATTAATGATGCTGTTAATGAGACTGAATAAATCACATCATCATCATAAGAATGTTTTATTAATAAAACACCATAAAAAAACACTATAAATAATCAACACTGTTAAACCCGCATAAAGTCAGGGCATCGTGACGTCACAGTTCTGGGTGGGGTCAGTGGGTGGGGCGTTGGGGGCGGGGTTAAAGGCCACAGGTGAGGCAGCACTGTGTTCGGATGGAGCGCAGCAGACAGCGACCGAGTGCCTTCAACTTCATACAGAACCGATCCGACATGGTGTTCCTCCTGCAACCCTGAACACCTGCTGTAACACACACACACACACACACACACACACACACACACACACACACACACACACACACACACACTCATTCACGTGTTATCTGTATGGTTCATGAAACCGGGATAAAGAAAGTATTCTAACCATCTATCAGAAATGGATATCTGGCACCATCTGCTGGTGTTATGTGGAAATGCATCAAAGTTAAATAAAAAATGTAAAAATGAATCAGTGTAGTTTATACAGCAGTTAGCCAGCAGAGGGCGATCGAGATATTAGTTTAATAGTGAATCTGAGAAACTAAAGGCGAATGTTAATGTAGAAAAGGGTCGTTTTAATAAAACATGAAGTTCAATCACATTAAACATCAGGTTTAACCATCAGGTGAGACGGGTTCTCCCTCCTGCTGATGAAGACTGCGTCCTCCATATAACAACAACAGAACCTCCGTCTTATTTCATAATGCAGAGTTCCAAAGCCTGGTGGAGGAACCTCAGTGGAACCACTCAGTGTGTGTGTGAGATGATTCGGTGGAACCATGGCTGGTTTTGTGTGTGTGTGTGAGATGATTCGGTGGAACCATGGCTGGTTGTGTGTGTGTGTGAGATGATTCGGTGGAACCATGGCTGGTTGTGTGTGAGATGATTCGGTGGAACCATGGCTGGTTGTGTGTGTGTGAGATGATTCGGTGGAACCATGGCTGGTTGTGTGTGTGTGAGATGATTCGGTGGAACCATGGCTGTTGTGTGTTGTGGAACCATGGTGTTGTGTGTGTGTGAGATGATTCGGTGGAACCATGGCTGGTTTTGTGTGTGTGTGTGTGAGATGATTCGGTGGAACCATGGCTGGTTGTGTGTGTGTGAGATGATTCGGTGGAACCATGGCTGGTTGTGTGTGTGTGAGATGATTCGGTGGAACCATGGCTGGTTGTGTGTGTGTGAGATGATTCGGTGGAACCATGGCTGGTTGTGTGTGTGTGAGATGATTCGGTGGAACCATGGCTGGTTGTGTGTGTGTGAGATGATTCGGTGGAACCATGTCTGGTTGTATGTGTGTGAGATGATTCGGTGGAACCATGGCTGGTTGTGTGTGTGTGAGATGATTCGGTGGAACCATGGCTGGTTGTATATGTGTGAGATGATTCGGTGGAACCATGTCTGGTTGTATGTGTGTGAGATGATTCGGTGGAACCATGGCTGGTTGTGTGTGTGTGAGATGATTCGGTGGAACCATGGCTGGTTGTGTGTGTGTGAGATGATTCGGTGGAACCATGGCTGGTTGTGTGAGATCAGTTTCATGATGAATGAAGACGTACTAACCTGCTTCACATCTCTCCTGGTTACAGGAGCGCTGGTTCTCAGGTCTGGGGTTCTTCAGACACAGTGAGTTCTCCACCTCCTTTGCTGACTCCTCATCCACGCAGCGCACCTCTCGCTCCTGCACACCTCCTCCACAGCTGACGGAGCACTGGAGCACACCGTTAACATCACAGTAACCGACAGCCACATTATATTCTTGTGTGTGTGTGTGTGTGTGTGTGTGTGTGTGTACCTGTCCCCAGGGTGCGTGGTTCCACCGTGCCGGAGCGGGTGGATGTTGATCTGAACAGTGGAACGGCCTCAGCGCTCGACCGCTCTGAGAATCTACACACTGAACGTCATTCCTGTTCCTCCACCCACGAACACATCCACCTCCACCCACACACTGAGAGAGAGGGGGGTCTGGATCAGCCTGTGTGTGTGTGTGTGTGTGTGTGTGTGTGTGTGTGTGTGTGTGTGTGTGTGTGTGTTACCTTCCTCCACACAGCGCAGGGTTGGAGGTTGCAGTGCTGTGCAGGTTCAGGTTTGGTGGAGCTGCTGCAGTCTGAGTCTCGACCAGAACTA
This sequence comes from Corydoras sp. C115, assembly GCA_019802505.1. Taxonomy (NCBI): domain Eukaryota; kingdom Metazoa; phylum Chordata; class Actinopteri; order Siluriformes; family Callichthyidae; genus Corydoras; species Corydoras sp. C115. The sequence continues at coordinate 143,233 of JAFMOC010000423.1, forward strand.
CAAACAACTGACCTCCATACAGCACCGCGTCCACACGAAGTGGAACACTACACACACACACACACACACACACACACACACACACACACACACACACACAGGTTATAAGGTAGTAATGGCAGTCTTTAGGAGGACATCGGTGACGTCCTTACCTCGCTCCAGTGGCTCATTTCCCAGAATGCCGTGCTGCTGGTTGGGGTGGTGGAGGGACCGTTCTCCTGGGTGGGTGTGTCTGAGCTCCGGTGAGTTTTCGGGGTGTGAGTGGGTCCCGTCCTGCTGCCACGCCCTCGTCTGTCGGCGGGCGGAGGTGTGTGTGCGGTGGAGCTCGGACTCTGGGTTGGTGGTTGGACAGGGACCCCTGGCTCCGCCTCCTCCATGATGTAATGGTACCTGGGGGTGGGCTCCTCCTCAGCGCTGCCCTCCGGCTCCTCTGCTGCACCGCGGTTCCTCAGCAGGTGGCGCTCCCGATCCTCCCGGTGTAGCACTCCGTGTGCTGGCGTGGCGTGAGTGTGTGGGGGGGTGGGGGCAGGCCGGACCCCGGTTCTGGAGCAGCTCTGGAGGTTGCAGAAGGTGGTGGAGCGGGGTCGGGTGGCGGGGTGGCAGCGGGGTTGGGGTGGGACGGCACAGCGGACGCTGCGGGACTTCACCCCCCCCCCGCAGGTCAGCGAGCACTGCGGGAGAAGCACACGGCGGTCAGACTCTCAGCGTCCTCAGGACACTCCTCCGTCCGTCCACCTCACCTGAGTCCAGTTCCCCACCGTCCAGGCCGAGCCGCAGCTCACGTTCCGGTTGCACACCACCGCCGACTTGGGTTTGGGGAGGTTCCTGCAGTCACCGGGGTGGACGACCCGCTCCTCCACCCCCGCCGTCCTGACGCACAGAACCGTTCTCCTCCTCATGCCCTCGGAACCACAGGACGCCGAACAGGGCTGCCATCCACCCACCCACCACCTGCACCAACACCGGGGGGGGGGGGGGGGGGTAAGGTTCCACTCTGCCCTGCTCGGTTTGGATCTTTAGAGAGAGAGAACCTGCAGACCTGGCGGGACAGTCCATGGTTTTGCAGCGGCGCAGTCTGTCGTCTGGTCGGGTCGCGGGGTCACAGTGCTCCTCCTCCACCACGCCCACATCCACCCGAAAACAGCGCACCGCCTGCTGCTGCTCCCCTGTGAGGTCATCAGCAGATCACACACCCTCTTCTCATACAGCCGGCTCTCATCAGAGCACGGGATAGGCTCCAGCGCTTTCAGGATGAGTTTCAGTTGATGCTTCAGTGTAGTGATGTCTCACCCTGCCCACAGGTGGCGCTGCAGTCTGTCCAGGCTGCGTATCTCCAGCTGTGGTGCGGTTCCTCTTTCCTCTCAGAATGGTTCCTCTTTACAGTGAACTGGAACTGCACCCCCGGGTTCTGCACCTGGAACAGCAGCTGCACACACAACACCATCTGAGAGTGTGTGTGTGAGTGTGAGTGTGTGTGTGAGTGTATGTGTGTGTGTGTGTGTGTGTGTGTGAGTGTATGTGTGTGCACATGTGTGTGTGAGTGTATGTGTGTGCACATGTGTGTGTGAGTGAGTCACTATTGATTCTGAATCACTATTAATCTTTAAAAATAAATTAAAAACACATTTATTTAATCTTGCGTTTAATTAATCCCCTGTAGATAAAGATGTAGGTCTCAGACTTGGCTGTGTTGGGGGGTAATCTCTGATCAGTGTATGCTGTCGTTTCACCTCTTCACCCACCTCATCATTAATGGGGGGGGTGTGGC
>JAFMOC010000423.1:162500-177500 GCA_019802505.1 Corydoras sp. C115
ATTCATCACATGTGAGCTGGGCTGCATCCTATCCCAGCACTCATTCTCAAAATAACATTCCATCAGAGAGACGCTGACAAACACAGCCTCACAGTGAAACAGGGGAGAACATGCAAAACTCTTGCTTTGTGTTTGAGTCCAAACTTTACATTTAAATACTGTATGTTTATACACCATGTGCACAAAAGTAAAAGGACACCCCCATATTACCCCTACAGGTGAGAGGCTGTGTATTAATGTGTGTGTGTGTGTGTGTGTGTGTGTGTGTGTGTGTGTGTGTGTGAACAGTACGACCCACGGTTTGGAGATGCGTTCTGGAACAGCGGGAGGTACAGCATGGTGAGCTATCTGCTGAGGATGATGACGAGCTGGGCCATCGTCTGTAACGTCTGGTACCTCCCTCCCATGATGCAGCAGGTGAGTCAGGGGGCACATAGCGCCCTCTAGAGGGGGTGTTAAGGAACTAATTAAACTAATTGATGATTAAACTAAAAAATGAAAGACCGAGCCAAACGAATGGCAGGAAATAACAGGGATAGGCCCCTAACCCATTGGCAGGGCAGACACAGAGACGAGCAGAGTGAACATCACAACCCTCACAGACACAGAGAGAACCAAATGATTCACTGAATCACATCTGACTACGAATCGATTCACTGTCTGATTTTACTGAATTCCAAAGATCCAACTACAGGTCTGATTGTGATGACTCATTTCCTGTGCGGACAGGAAGGAGAGGACGCCGTGCAGTTTGCTAACAGAGTCAAGTCTGCTATAGCGACACGGGGAGGACTGGTGGACCTGTCCTGGTGAGCATGATCGCTGCATCCATTTACATACAAATACATACCAATATTAATATATCATCTCCATACGTGATTGTAATGCACTGTGTGTGTGTGTGTGTGTGTGTGTGTGTGTGTGTGTAGGGATGGGGGACTAAAGAGAGCGAAGGTGAAGGAAACATTTAAACAGGAGCAGCAGAAGAAGTACAGCAGCGTGGTGGCGGGTGGAGGCGGCGTGGTGGCGGGTGGAGGCGGCGTGGTGGCGGGTGGAGGCGGCGTGGTGGCGGGTGGAGGCGGCGTGGTGGCGGGTGGAGGCGGCGTTGTGGCGGGTGGAGGCGGCGTGGTGGCGGGTGGAGGCGGCGTGGTGGCGGGTGGAGGCGGTGTGGTGGCGGGTGGAGGCAGCAGTGACTGATTGAACCCATCAACATCAATAACATCATCATATATAGAAGAATGATGTCACTGATCTCGTGATCGCGATTTAAAGCGCTAGGGGGCGCTGCAGGCCGACGGTATGAACATTCAGGTGGTCGATTTCCTCGTACTCGTTTGGGTGTGGGCCGGTGTCGGGTTCGGGTTCGGGTTCGGGTTCGGGTCGGGTTCGGGTTCGGTCGGGTTCGGTTCGGGTTGGGGTTCGGGTTCGGGGGGGTTCGGGTTCGGGTTCGGGTTTCGGGTTCGGGTTCGGGTTCGGGTTCGGGGTTCGGGTTCGGGTTCGGGTTCGGGTTCGGTTCGGGTTCGGGTTCGGGTTCGGGTTCGGGTTCGGGTTCGGGTTCGGGTTCAGGGTTCGGGTTCGGGTTCGGGTTGGGGTTCGGGTTCGGGTTCGGGTTCGGGTTCGGGTTCGGGTTCGGGTTCGGGTTCGGGTTCGGGTTCGGGTTCGGGTTCGGGTTCGGTTCGGGTTCGGGGGGGGGTCGGTTCGGGTTCGGGTTCGGGTTTCGGGTTCGGGTTCGGGTTCGGGTTTCGGTTCGGGTTCGGGTTGGTGGGGTTCGGGTTCGGGTTCGGGTTCGGGGTTCGGGTTCGGGTTCGGGTTCGGGTTCGGGTTCGGGTTCGGGTTCGGGTTCGGGTTCGGGTTTGGGTTCGGGTTCGGGTTCGGGTTCGGGTTCGGGTTCGGGTTCGGGTTCGGGTTCGGGTTCGGGTTCGGGTTCGGGTTCGGGTTCGGGTTCGGGTTCGGGTCGGTTCAGGTTCGGGTTCGGGTTCGGGTTCGGGTTCGGGTTCGGGTTCGGGTTCGGGTTCGGGTTCGGGTTCGGGTTCGGGTTCGGGTTCGGGTTCGGGTTCGGGTTCGGGGGTTCGGGTTCGGGTTCGGGTTCGGGTTCGGGTTCGGGTTCGGGTTCAGGGTTCGGGTTCGGGTACCTTCGGGTTCGGGTTTGGTTCGGGTTCGGGTTCGGGTTCGGGTTCGGGTTCGGGTTCGGGTTCGGGTTCGGGGTTCGGTGTTTCGGGTTCGGGTTCGGGGGTTCGGGTTCGGGTTTGGGTTCGGGTTCGGGTTCGGGTTCGGGTTCGGGTTCGGGTCGGGTTCGGGTTCGGGTTCGGGTTCGGGTTCGGGTTGATGGTTCGGGTTCGGGGGGTTTCGGGTTGGGTTCGGGTTCGGGTTCGGGTTCGGGTTCGGTTCGGGTTCGGGTTCGGGTTCGGGTTCGGGTCGGGTTCGGGTTCGGGTTTCGGGTCGGGTCGGGGTTCGGTTCGTTTGGGTTCGGGGGTTCGGGTTCGGGTTCGGGTTGGGTTCGGGTTCGGGTTCGGGTTGGGGTTCGGGTTCGGGTTCGGGTTCGGGTTCGGGTTCGGGTTCGGGTTCGGGTTCGGGTTCGGGTTCGGGTTCGGGTTCGGGTTCGGGTTCGGGTTCGGGGTTCGGGTTCGGGTTCGGGTTCGGGTTCGGGTTCGGGTTCGGGTTCGGGTTCGGGTTCGGATGTTCGGGTTCGGGTTCGGGTTCGGGTTCGGGTTCGGTTCGGGTTCGGGTTCGGGTTCGGGTTCGGGTTCGGGTTCGGGTCGGGTTCGGGTTCGGGTTCGGGTTCGGGTCGGGTTCGGGTTCGGGTTCGGGTTCGGGTTCGGGTTCGGGGGGTTCGGGTTCGGGTTGGTTCGGGTCGGGTCGGTGTTCGGGTTCGGGTTCGGGTTCGGGTTCGGGTTCGGGTTCGGGTTCGGGTTCGGGTTCGGGTTCGGGTTCGGGTTCGGGTTCGGGTTCGGGTTCGGGTTCGGGTTCGGGTTCGGGTTCGGTTTCGGGTCGGGTCGGGTTCGGGTTCGGGTTCGGGTTCGGGTTCGGGTTCGGGTTCGGGTTCGGGTTCGGGTCGGTTCGGGTTCGGGTTCGGGTTCGGGTTCGGGTTCGGGTTCGGGTTCGGGTTCGGGGTTCGGGTTCGGGTTCGGGTTCGGGTTCGGGTTGTTCGGGTTCGGGTTCGATGTTGTGGTTCGGGTTCGGGTGGTGGGTTCGGGTTCGGGTTCGGGTTCGGGTTCGGGTTCGGGTTCGGGTTCGGGTTCGGGTTCGGGTTCGGGTTCGGGTTCGGGTTCGGGTTCGGGTTCGGGTTCGGGTTCGGGTTCGGGTTCGGGTTCGGGTTCGGGTTCGGGGGGGGGTTCGGGTTCGGGTTCGGGTCGGGTTCGGGTTCGGGGGGTTCGGGTTCGGGTTCGGTGTTCGGGGTTCGGGTTAGCGGGGTGTTCACAGTTGAATAAATGATGTTGTGTACCTGTCGTGGTGGTGGTGTTTGTTCTGTGGGGGGGGGGGGGGGGGTGCAGGTGTGTTCATCAGATCACAGTCTGCTGCTGATTTGCATGTTCTCCAGAACACACACAGGTACCACAGTGCACTCTGATCCAGAGGTGCTGCACAGCTGTATCCCTCATTTCCTCATTGCTGACAGAGGACTCACCTTGATCACGTGACCCGCCCGTGCAGATCTATAGCTGATGACTGATTCTGTGTTCGATTCGTTTAATGGAATCGATTCTGCTCGGTTCCATTAAATCATCAGTTCAATAAAACTTTAATCTTTAATTAAAACTTTAATCTTTAATTATTAATTAAAAACACGTGCTGCTCTGAGGAGTCTGCGGAACGATCACGTGACCACGTTGGACTTTATTCCTTTCTCGACGAGCGCGCCTTGTTTGAAACTCCGCCCCTTTCTCGCGTCACCGTCGGTGCAGCCAATCAGAACACAGAGTCTGAAACGGCTCTGAATCAACGCGGACCTTCATACAGGAACTTTATTCTACTTTATAAAAGAGTCGAGTGTACGGAAGATCAAACTGATTCAAATCCCTAACAAGCAACAGTAATCCGGACAGCAGAGAGAGAGAGAGAGAGAGAGAGAGAGAGAGAGAGAGAGAGAGAGAGAGAGAGAGAGAGAGCTGGAGCTTCAGGATGAAGATCTGATCGTTCCACCAGGTTTCTAATGATCTCCATTAAAGATCTGATCTGTGTGCTAACACGTTTAAATGATGATGATGATGATGATGATGATGAGGAGGAGGAGTTGTGGCTGATCGTTCAGGTTGGAGATGATTGACAGATCGATGATTTATTCTTAGTCTTAAAACAGAAACATAAATCTGAGCTGAAGATCAATGAGCTGACTGTAAATCTAATCACCAGATCATCACCAGGTGGTGGTGGGGGTGGTGGATGTGATGATAATGATGGAGGGGGTGGTGGATGTGTTGGTGGATGTGGTGATGATAATGGTGGGGGTGGTGGTGGGTGTGGTGATGATGGAGGGGGTGGTGGATGTGTTGGTGGATGTGGTGATAATGATGGGGGGGTGGTGGGTGTGGTGATGATGATGGTGGTGGTGGATGTGTTGGTGGATGTAGTGATGATAATGGTGGGGGTGGTGGTGGGTGTGGTGATGATGATGGAGGGGGTGGTGGATGTGTTGGTGGATGTGGTGATGATGATGGAGGGGGTGGTGGTGGATGTGATGATGATGGTGATGATGATGGAGGGGGTGGTGGTGGATGTGGTGATGATGATGATGATGATGGTGGTGGTGGTGGATGTGATGATGATGGTGATGATGGTGGTGGGGGTGGTGGATGTGGTGATGATGATGGTGGGGGTGGTGGTGGATGTGATGATGATGGAGGGGGTGGTGGTGGATGTGATGATGATGGTGATGATGATGGAGGGGGTGGTGGTGGATGTGGTGATGATGATGATGATGATGATGGTGGTGGTGGATGTGATGATGATGGTGATGATGGTGGTGGGGGTGGTGGATGTGGTGATGATGATGGTGGGGGTGGTGGATGTGGTGATGATGGTGATGATGATGGAGGGGGTGGTGGATGTGGTGATGATGATGGTGGGGGTGGTGGATGTGATGATGATGGTGATGATGATGGAGGGGGTGGTGGTGGATGTGGTGATGATGATGATGATGATGGAGGGGGTGGTGGTGGATGTGATGATGATGGTGATGATGATGGAGGGGTGGTGGATGTGGTGATGATGGTGATGATGATGGAGGGGGTGGTGGATGTGGTGATGATGATGGAGGGGTGTGGTGGTGGATGTGATGATGATGGTGATGATGATGGAGGGGGTGGTGGATGTGGTGATGATGATGGAGGGGGTGGTGGTGGATGTGATGATGATGGTGATGATGATGGAGGGGGTGGTGGATGTGGTGATGATGATGGTGGGAGTGGTGGATGTGATGATGATGGTGATGATGATGGAGGGGGTGGTGGTGGATGTGGTGATGATGATGATGATGATGATGATGGAGGGGGTGGTGGTGGATGTGATGATGATGGTGATGATGATGGAGGGGTGGTGGATGTGGTGATGATGATGGAGGGGGTGGTGGTGGATGTGATGATGATGGTGATGATGATGGAGGGGGTGGTGGATGTGGTGATGATGATGGAGGGGGTGGTGGTGGATGTGATGATGATGGTGATGATGATGGAGGGGGTGGTGGATGTGGTGATGATGATGGAGGGGGTGGTGGTGGATGTGATGATGATGGTGATGATGATGGAGGGGGTGGTGATGTGGTGATGATGATGGAGGGGGTGGTGGTGGATGTGATGATGATGGTGATGATGATGGAGGGGGTGGTGGTAGATGTGGTGATGATGATGATGATGATGGAGGGGGTGGTGGATGTGGTGATGATGATGGAGGGGTGTGGTGTGTGATGATGATGGTGATGATGATGGAGGGGGTGGTGGTAGATGTGGTGATGATGATGATGATGATGGAGGGGGTGGTGGTAGATGTGGTGATGATGATGATGATGATGGAGGGGGTGGTGGTGGATGTGATGATGATGGTGATGATAATGGTGGGGGTGGTGGATGTGGTGATGATGATGGTGGGGGTGGTGGATGTGGTGATGATGATGGAGGGGGTGGTGGTGGATGTGGTGATGATGATGATGATGGAGGGGGTGGTGGTGGATGTGATGATGATGGTGATGATAATGGTGGGGGTGGTGGATGTGGTGATGATGATGGTGGGGGTGGTGGATGTGGTGATGATGGTGATGATGATGATGATGATGATGGTGGAGGTTGTGTCAGATTAAAGTTGATTATTAAATGAGAACTGATCACCTGATTACTGCTGTGTTTCCTCAGTGATGAAGATGAGCAGTGTTGATCTCTTCATCCTGTATCTACTCCTCATCATCGTTGGTGGTGAGTAATGTCCCCCACGGTACCCACTACCCCCCCACTAACCCTGGAACAGTGATGACGTTAGAACAGGAGCCGTTCACGTTGCTGCTGTAAATCCAGCAGTACGGTTCTGGTTCTGGTTCAGGTTCTAGTGCAGGTTCTGGCTCAGGTTCTAGTGCAGGTTCTGGTTCAGGTTCTGGTACGGTTCTGTCTCTCTTTCAGAACCTGTGCTGACCGTTCCGTCTGTGAAGGTGAAGCTGAATCAGACGGTGACTCTCCCCTGCAGACGGAGGTGTTCTGGGCTGGTCAGGTGGACCATGGTCCATCACCCAGATGAAGAGGTGGCCCGCTGTGATGAGGCCTCCTGTTGGTGGCGGGAGGGATTTCGGATGTCTCACAGTGATTACGCCGTCGGAGACCTGGCTCTGACTGTCCAAGCGGTGGACTACAGTAAGAGAACCACCTACATCTGCAACTGTGAGGGAAAAGACGTCTGCTATCAGCGACTCAGCGTCCAGCGTAGGTTCCTGACCCGTCCTCCGTTACCGCGGCTCTAAAGCTCGACCGGTAATCGGGCTTCCCCTGCACTCTCTCCTCAGCCGTGATGTCGTCGGTTCAGATAGCCCCCGGCGAGGACCTGCTGATGGAGGTACCCGTGACGGACCCGGTGGAGCTGATGTACGGGGGCGCTCGTTCGGGGGGGGCGCTGGGGCAGATCTGCATGGTGCTGGAGGGGGCGCTGCAGTGTAACGATCCCTACGAACAGAGGTGTCTGTTCAGTCAGCCGAACCTGACGCTGTGGGGGGCGCAGGCCTCGGACTCGGGACTCTACATCATTCAGGACATGAAGAACAGCGAGATGATCCACATCTACTCCGTCTCGGTCCACGGTACGGAGAACACACACTCCACGCCCACTGTGGAAGTCCACAGGGGGCAAGATCATTCAGACATTTTAGGTGTGGCCTATCCCATCATTCACTGGGTAAAAGGTGAGGAACAGACATTCACAATAAAGAACAGATTGCAGTGTGTGTGTGTGTGTGTGTGTGTGTGTGTGTGTGTGTGTGTTGTAGATGAACACGCCTGTTTTGATAAACAGCAGGACTGTGATCAGGGCAGAGTGGTGGTGATGGTGGTGATGGTGGTCGTCATGGTGATGCTCACCGTTCTGAATGGAGTGATCTGCAGGAGAAGACGAGCTCCATCGCAGGGTCGCCGGAGGAGCAGCGTACGTTCTGCATGCTGTAGATGAATCATTATGGGATGTAAAGCCACATGTCCTGCATCTCCGTGTGCACTCTGGAACCTGTTGGGTTTCCTTTGGGATATTGAAAGTTGGTTCTCACCTCGTAGATGAACCCTGAGAACATCTGTACGTCCCTCACGTTCCTCACGTCCCTGACGTTCCTCAGTCCCAAACAGAAGCTCAGTCTGCAGTAACCTGCTGTTTCATTAAATCACTGAAGCCTTTATTTTGAAACAGATGACATTAAACTAAAGGAGAACATGTTAATGGTTTTCTGAGCTGTTTTAATTAAATAATTAACAGTTTCATTAATGAATCAGACGTGTTGTAATTTGTAATGTGATTCGGATATTGATGATGTCATTACAGAAGCCTGATGAAGAACCTGGTGAAGAACCTGATGAAGAACGTGATGAACACGGGGCTGGAGGATCTGAAGCTCCAAACCTTCAGGTGTGTGAATCATCTGATTCACGAATCATTTTCGTTCATATTGATCTGAATCGGCTGTAATTAATTTCAGGTGGGTCGTCGGGGTGAACCCGATCGATGGACCCTGAGGAGAACTCGATTTGCTAAGCGATCCCTGAGCGACCCGGCGCTGAGCACGCAGTGGACCGAGATGAACCGGCTGAAACACAGACGCATGAGCTTCTCCAGAACCCCGGGCAGAAGAGGGGAGCACACCCCCCTGATGACGGAGCCGGAGGGGGGCATCATGCCTTTGTTACCTGAGGAACAATGGGATTTACAACCAGACCACCATCCAGATGTTCGTATGGACGACTCGCTCTCCTGAACACAGCAGAGCGTTATCAGAGGAGCGCTGTTCTAACAGCGGGACCATCTCCAGATTCAACACATTCATGCCTTTGAACTTCAGGATGCAGGGGTCAGGTGGATGAAGTCCTCTGTATCTCCAGGTGGTGGATCTCTGTACTAAATATGGAGGGATATGTTCCTGTCTCTGACAGAAGTGGGATTATCAGAACTCAATAAACAAATCCTGTTCTCAGTTTCAAATCTGGAACTCTGTTCTTACTCCGACGTGATGATGGAGGACATCTGGAAGTTCTACTGGAGCTGCTGTTCCTCAGATTGTTCCTGATGTTTCTGAAGCAGACCGTGAGGCAGGGCGGGGCTGATGGAGCTGAGAGGATGATGCCCTGAGTTCCTGATGAAGGTGCTCAGGGTGTTTCTGGACTCTCACCAGCTCTCACAGGAACAAAGACAGGGAACCGTCAGCTTAAAGAGGAATCAGTTTATTGATCTGTTAAGAACCATCTACAGACTGAAGAACCTCCATGACGTCGTTTCTTCTGTTTAGTTGGAGCCCAGGGGCTCACCCACTCCACTCCTGTAAACCACATGTTCTACAGTGCAGTCCCGGTTCTGCAGGAGTACATGTTCTCACAAAAACACCATGAAATAAAATCATGAACATTCAAATTCCAAAATAAAGGTTTCTGATCAAACCGCCGAGGCTGACGTGATCTCAGACTCCTGACATCCCGGTCTCAGAGCAGAACATTTAGACTTTTTGAATGTACACGTTTTGTAATGAATGGAATGTTTCCACATGAATGATTGGGAATGACGTCACACCCAATCTGAATCACATCCATATGATCGGGCTCCAAACTGTGAGTGAGTGAGTGAGTTAGGGTATGGTTAGGGTTGTGTGTGTGTGAATGGTTAGGGTTTGTGTGTGTGTGTGTGAATGGTTAGGGTTGTGTGTGTGTGTGTTACAGCAGTGTACAGCTGGATGATTTTTTAGAAGGTGGTTCTGTACTCTTTGTATCTCCAGTACTGCAACTTCTCTGTGTTTCTTCCTTCTCCTGCACTTCTGACACACACACACACACACACACACACACACACGTTTTTATTATTTGTATGTTATTATTTGTAACTGTTCTACATCAATCAGATCTGAATCCATCAATCAGAAAACAAATTCCTTGTGTATGACTTTCTGATTCTATATGTATGAGCTTACCTCCTGCTGGAGCTTCAACATGTTCTCCAGCTGTTTCGGACTCACATGCAGCCTGCAAAACCACGCCCACTGTCAACACACCATCACTGCACCATCTGGGTCTTACAGCATGAAACTGATGTCATGAAATACCTCCAGAGAGTTCTCCAGAACCTTCCTCTTCTCCTGAGAGAGACTGCTGAAGTACCTGCAGATCAGAGATCTCACACTCAGTCCCTCCACATCCACACCCTCACCCCCTGCACCTCCTCTGGGCAATCATCTGTATGCCCTGTAGGTGGCAGCATCCACCCCGATGTGTCGTTCAGACCTTCGATCGCTCATTAATTTAATGATGTAATTTATAATTGTTAGGTGATTGAAATGCTCGGATTGGTTTGCAGAGGTCACCATCTTTGACCAATCAAACCCTGTGCAAACCTCTGAGCAGCAGCACTCTGTCTCATGAGGTCACACACAGCTAACCCCTCATGGGTCAGTCTCATAGAAATGTGGTCTCTCGTTATAATTAGGGTGGAAACGGGGCAGTTATCCCGTCACGTGATGAGACGCCCCGGACACCTGCTGTCCATTCAGTGTTTGTAGTGAAGTCTTAATTCCTTCATGTGCGTCGTCCTCTGTGTGAACTGAAAGAGTCCAGCTGTGGAACCCTCTGAGGAACTGAGGAACCCTCTGAGGAACTGAGCAGTGTGGAGTAAAAGGTTCGGTTCTCACCTCTTCAGGTACGAGCTCTGCTGGTACTGAGTCACAGTGGCACCTGATGAAATAGGCATGATGGAGAACATGCCAACATACATACACTATCTTTATAAACGCACACACACACACTGTACACACACACGTGCGGCTCAGTGTATCGCGGTGGAGGCTCGGTTCGCTCACACCAAGGGAAGGTGCTTTGTTGTTGTTTCCATGGTAACCTCGAGGCGGCGTGTTTACAGGAATGCTTGGTGTTAGACTCACACACACACACACACACACACACACACACACACACACCTGTTAAAGTTCATCCCACAAACGATAAGATCTTAATCTCCCAGCACAGCCAAGTGTTTAAGCATCAAACACTGACTTTAACATTAACTTACACCTTTAATTCATGCAGGTCTGCTGCACTGGACTCCTGTGTTTATTGTGTATCTTGTGAGTCGGTTCGTGTTATTTCTGTTTGATCTTGTGATCACAGATTATTATATTAATATATATATATATATATATATAATATATATAATATATAAATATATATATATAAATATATATATATATATTTAGATCTGTAGACTCGTTCAGCCCTTTACTCTGCTCTCTGATCCGGAGCCCGCAGAGCAGACAGCACAACACACACGTCATCCACCACCCTAATAACACCTGCTCTGCGGGGGTCCGGCTCATCGGAGAACATACCAAAGGGCACTAACAGAGTCTGTACTGTAACAGAGCTGATTTAATGAATGAGGGGCAGAAATACAGGGGTGTTTTCCTACCTACCCTCGTGTTTCTGTGGATTTTATAAAGTTATATACTTGTTGGATGATAATCTTTCTTGTTTACAAGAATAAACTCATGAACAGATGATACTTCGTGATGTCATCGTTTTATAGAATTTCTTTGTAAATCGTAAAATTTCTAAAGAAGGGAAACACACATTAGTGCATGTATTTATGTGTATTTATATGTATTTATATGTATTTATTTGTATTTATTTGTATTTATTTGTATTTATATTAAAGAGGTTTAATTAATTCTGATTCAGATTTCGGGCTGCAGTTAAAGAGCGCAGCGGAAGTCGGTCGCTGCTGAACGGAAGCGGTGCGGTCCAGCTGTTTACGGTCCCGTCGCACCGCGTTCCAATCCGCAGGCCGCGCACTCCGCAGTGCACTCCGCTCTGCACTCCGCTCTGCAGGGTCCCGGCGTCAGGACGGAGTGCACCCCGCACCACAGAGCGGGGGATCGGGACGCGGCCGGGGCGCTGCAGCAGCCGCAGCAGGAGCTGAGGGAGAGAGGAAGATGGCGGTGTCGCGGCGCTCCTCTCACCATCACGGGGCGGCTCTGCACTCCCCCCCGCGGGGCTCGCTGCTCTCCTCCCCGTCTCCGGATGGATCCCTGCTCGCTCCGGACCCGGCGGCTCTGAGCCCCGCTGAGATCGGCGCCGCGGCCCCGGAGCCGCCGGCCAGCCCCGCGTCTCAGAGCCCCGGCGCCGCGGAGGAGGAGAGCGGCGGGGCCGCAGGTAGCGGCGGGGCGGCGGGCAGCGGCGGGGCGGCGGGCAGCGGCGGGGCGGCGGGCAGCGGGGGCTCGTTCCGGGAGCTGTTCGAGGCCTGCCGCAGCGGGGACGTCGCCCGGGTCCGGAGGCTGGTGGACCCGCTGAATGTGAACGCCAAGGACGTGGCCGGGAGGAAGTCCACCCCGCTGCACTTCGCCGCAGGTCGGTGTTCCTCTGAACGCAGCTCCGCCAGCCGAGCCGAACCGAACCGGGCCGAGCCGAACCGAGCCGAGCCGAGCCGAACCGGCCGAGCCGAGCCGCCCGCTTGTTTTTAGCATTAGCACCGTTAGCACGTCCATCACATCGCCTCAGGATTAAATCCGCAACGTTTATCAGAATTCCAAACTTCATCTCATCCCGTTAATCAACTGTTTCTGATCACAACAGAGGCCCCATTAACACTGTAATGATGAAGATGATGATGATGATGATGATGATGGAGGTGTTTGATGTAGCCGCAGTGCAGTGACGCTGCCTCAGTAACACCAACACAGTTAATCAATCAGTAATTACCCCCCCCCCCCCCCCCCCCCCACTGAGACAGGGGTGTCCTCAGACTTCTGCAGTCTGTCTCTCAAACACTGACCTCATAACAAAGCTTTCACAATGACGTCATAACCCATCACTGCTCTCAGGTTTACAGTGGTCAGTGGGGGGGGGGGTCTGATCTGAGGTTCTGATCTGAGAACAGCTGCATTTCAGCAGGGTGTGTGTGTAGCTGAGTGTATCACTTCATTTGGTGTGTGTGTGTAGCTGAGTGTATCACTTCATTTGGTGTGTGTGTGTAGCTGAGTGTATCACTTCATTTGGTGTGTGTGTGTAGCTGAGTGTATCACTTCATTTGGTGTGTGTGTGTGTGTGTGTGTGTGTGACGGGGTGCAGGGTTCGGTCGTAAGGATGTGGTGGAGCACCTCTTGAGGACCGGTGCTAATGTCCATGCGCGGGACGACGGCGGTCTGATCCCTCTACACAACGCCTGCTCGTTCGGCCACGCCGAGGTGGTCAGTGTGTTACTGTGTCAGGGCGCTGACCCCAACGCCCGGGACAACTGGAACTACACTCCTCTGCACGAGGCGGCAATTAAGGGCAAGATCGATGTGTGTATCGGTAAGAAACACACACACACACCCCTCTTTAATCTTCAGTGTTTTATAGTTCCTTATGGCTCTTGAGTAATGGTGTGTGTGTGTGTGTGTGTGTGTGTGTGTGTGTGTGTAGTTCTGCTCCAGCATGGTGCTGACCCCAACATCAGGAACACAGATGGCAAATCAGCTCTGGACCTGGCAGATTCCTCTGCAAAGAGTGTGCTTACAGGTACACACACACTCTCACACACACTCTCACACACACACACACACACACACACACACACACACACACACAATCAAACAGTTGTTGTTTTCTTAGTTGTTTACAATGGTTCCAGTTTTTTCCTGGTGGTTCCTGATGGTTCTTGGTGGTTTGTGGATGGTTCCTGATGGTTCTTGATGGTTCCTGGTGATTTGTGGATGGTTCCTGATGGTTCTTGATGGTTCCTGGTGATTCCTGATGGTTCTTGGTGGTTTGTGGATGGTTGCTGATGGTTTTTGGTGGTTCTTGGTGGTTTGTGGATGTTTCCTGATGGTTCTTGGTGGTTTGTGGATGGTTGCTGATGGTTCTTGGTGGTTTGTGGATGGTTGCTGATGGTTTTTGGTGGTTCTTGGTGGTTTGTGGATGTTTCCTGATGGTTCTTGGTGGTTTGTGGATGGTTGCTGATGGTTCTTGGTGGTTTGTGGATGGTTGCTGATGGTTCTTGGTGGTTTGTGGATGGTTGCTGATGGTTCTTGGTGGTTTGTGGATGGTTCTTGGTGGTTTGTGGATGGTTGCTGATGGTTCTTGGTGGTTTGTGGACGGTTGCTGATGGTTCTTGGTGGTTTGTGGATGGTTCTCGTTGGTTCTCTGTGAAAGCTTGTGGTATCTTCTGTAGGTCTGAGGAGCAGCGTTGGTGTTAATTGTAACCTCGTTGTGTTGCAGGTGAATATAAGAAGGACGAGTTGTTGGAAGCAGCCAGGTAAGAACCCTCAGTCACTGTGACAAAACTAAACCCTATCCCAGCACTCACTGTGTAAACCATGTCCTGTCCACCTCAGCAAGAGACAAGCTTATTATAGCTGATGCTCTTACCTGGTCTGGTGTGTGTGTGTGTGTGTGTGTGTGTGTGTGTGTGTGTGTGTGTGTTTCTCAGGAGCGGTAATGAGGATAAGTTAATGGCTCTCCTCACTCCTCTCAACGTTAACTGTCACGCCAGCGATGGACGCAAGGTAACGGGGTTCTAGATCAGTGAGACGTTACTCTGGTGCTGTGTCTTCAGGTCACACTGTTAGCATCACCTCCTGGTTTCTATGGTAACTTAAGATCTAAAGACCTACCGATGGAGCCTAAAGTCTGTGGACACCCAAAAACCCTGAATCTGATTTAAATAACAGAGGGTTTATGAATGTAGTCTGATCATCAGGGTCAGTGATCGGATGATTACACCTGAATGAGCTCGACAGCGGGGGAACCGCCCTCTACTGCCACCCGGTGGTGCTCCTTTACAAACGTAGCTGTTCTCTCCTCCCTCTGCTGCTGTTCTGATCAGACTGATCCCCTCTGTAGACGGGGGGGGGGGGGGGGGGGGGGGGGGGGGGTGTAGTGTGACGTGAAGGCACCACTGATCTTCTTACCCATGATGCCGATCTGACTGTTGGTTTGACGTTTCTGTTTGTTTCTGGTAACTTTCAGTCAACTTCTCAAAAAATGCTGGTAAGTTTTCCTCAGAAAGTTCAGTTCAGTTTGGATTCATTTCATTTCATTTGTTTTGATTTGATTTAATTTTATTTGGTTTTATTTTGGTTTTGGTTTAGTTTAGTTTTGGGTTTGGTTTTGATTTTGGTTTTGGTTTGATTTTGATTTGATTTTGGTTTGAGTTTGATTTTGGTTTGATTTTGATTTTGGTTTTGATTTGGTTTTGGTTTGATTTTGGTTTGATTTTGGTTTTGAGTTTGATTTTGGTTTGATTTTGGTTTTGGTTTGATTTTGATTTGATTTTGGTTTGAGTTTGATTTTGGTTTGATTTTGGTTTTGTTTG
>JAFMOC010000423.1:182500-220000 GCA_019802505.1 Corydoras sp. C115
GGGTACGGTGTGTGTGTGTGTGTGTGTGTGTGTGTGTGTGTTGGGGGGGGGGGGGGGTTGATGACACTGAACCCTGATGTTTGGTGCTGTTTCAGGTGCAAATCCCTATCTGGCGTTTCACTGCAGCTCTCAGGGCACCGTCCTCATCGACCTCCCCCCCGAGGATAAGGAGTTCCAATCTGTTGAGGAGGAGGTACACACACACACACACACACACACACACACATACACACACACACACACACACAACTTCTAATATTCTAATACTGAATGTCTAATTTGTTAACCCTGTGTGTGTGTGTGTGTGTGTGTGTGTGTGTGTGTTAGATGCAGAGCACGATTCGTGAGCACAGAGATGGAGGTAATGCAGGTGGAGTCTTCAACAGATACAACATCATTAAGGTACATCATCCTCCTGCACTGGAACACATCTGCTTTGTGGGGTGGAGCTGTTGGAGGAGGGGGTTCTGATGTTCCTCAGTTTGAAGTGTGTGTGTGTGTGTGTGTGTGTGTGTAGATCCAGAAGGTTGTAAATAAGAAGCTGAGGGAGCGATACACACACCGTCAGAAGGAGATTTCTGATGAGAATCACAATCACCAGAACGAGCGCATGCTGTTCCATGGTACACTCACACACACTCTCACACACCCACACACACACTCACACACACACACACCCACACACACACTCACACACACAGTGGACGCAGCCGGATGCTGAGGTGGTGTTTGGTCTGTGCTCAGGGTCACCGTTCATTAACGCCATCATCCATAAGGGCTTTGACGAGCGGCACGCCTACATCGGGGGGATGTTCGGAGCCGGGATCTACTTTGCAGAGAACTCCTCTAAAAGTAACCAGTACGTTTACGGGATCGGGGGGGGCACCGGCTGCCCCGCCCACAAGGACCGCTCCTGCTACGTCTGCCACAGGTAAGAGCTGACCGCCCCTACGGGTCAACCAGAACCTCAACACGCTGTTCACTTGTGTTCACGTGTGTGTGTGTGTGTGTGTGTGTGTGAGGCAGGCAGATGCTGTTCTGCAGGGTGACTCTGGGGAAGTCGTTTCTTCAGTTCAGTGCGATGAAGATGGCTCACGCTCCTCCTGCTCATCACTCGGTCATCGGGAGACCCAGCGTCAACGGCCTGGCCTACGCAGAGTACGTCATCTACAGAGGAGAGCAGGTACACACACACACACACACACACACACACACACCTCATTATTAACCAGGACACTCGTTTCATCTTAATGAATGTGTGTGTGTGTTTAGGCTTACCCGGAGTATCTGATCACCTATCAGATCGCCCAACCAGAGAGCAGCACACAGACCCCCGCTGGTGCACAACAGAAATCATAGTCCCCCCCCCATCTCTCTGACATGCCCCCCCCCCAGTCTCTTGCTGTGTGTGTGTGAGTGAGTGAGAGTGTGTGTGTGTGTGTGTGTGTGATGATCTTTGCACTTTGAGATATTAATTTATTGATTGTGGGCGGAGCCTCGGTTGTACAGCAGTGGAGTTGCAGCATGTTGTTATTGATCACATGATCAGATCTGTATTTTAAAGAAAAGACGTTTCTGTTTTTGTTTTAAATAAAACCCCATTGTTACATCAGCTCGACTCGTGTGTGTGTGTGTGTGTGTGTGTGTGTGTGTGTGTGTGGGGGGGGGGGGGGGGGGGGGGGGTGCTCTGATGACTGTGAAACATTCTGATTCATTTCTGAATGAGTTCAGCTTTGGTGAGTCAGGTCATCAACAGGAACCATCTTCAGAACCTGAATCTTCAGAACCTGAATCTTCAGAACCCGCCTCCAAACATTCAGACACACAGATCAGATGTTCAATAGATACAGTTTATTTTTTTCATTCATTATCTTCCGCTTTATCCTCTATTAGGGTCGCGGGGGGGTTCCCCATGCCCATCCAGGGGAGAACGTCTCGGGCGCTGGGCAGATAGACCCAGGACAGGTCGCCAATCCATCGCTGGGCACACACTCACTCACACAAACACACTCTATATGGGGCAATTTTGAGAATTCAATTAACTTGATTCATGTTTTTGGACTGTGGGAGGAAACCGGAGAACCCGGAGGAAACCCACGCAGACACGGGGAGAACATGGAAACTCCACCCAGATGGGGATTCGAACCAGGAATCCCTAGCGCTGAGAGGAGAACATGCCAAACCACTAAGCCACCGTGCCGCCCTACAATTTATTTTATTTTATATTATGTTATTTAGATAATTCAGTTATAAAGGTTCTTTTTGGTTCTTCTGTGAATTTAGAACATCAATCAGAAACTCAGTAAAAATGCTGGAGAGTTGGCAGGTTCTCCAGTTTGTTCATAAACATGTCCAGCTTTGGAGATTTGAATGGACTCTGTTCTGATATGAATCATTGTTCTGCTGAGCTCACACACACACACACACAGAACTTTCTTTGTAGATGAACTGTGAAGGTTCTCATTCCTTTCTGCACACTTTGGTTCTTTGGTTCTTTGGTTCTTGTTTGCTTTTTCAGATGTGTGTAAATGAGGATGACGTGGGACCCTACGTGGACATGCTGCCAAGCTGCCCACGATGACCTGACCATCAGCAGCAATGCCAAGATGGTTCAAAGTAAAGACCGTGAGAAGTGTATTTTCATTTGCATCCACTTAGTTTTGTTTGTAAATGAGATGTTCATCCTCAGGAAGACGACGGAGCATTAAAGCTCAAACACGACGCGCGAGTCTGTAAAGAACATGATCTCAGATGATTGGTGATTGATGATTGGCCCTTCACCAAAATCCAGGTAACACTTTAATGTGCTGCTTCAGAAGATGCTTCAGGGTCCAGTGTGTTCTGACGTACTGGTTCCAGCAGAACTGATGACTCTAACTGGTATTTATAGACGTTCCTTTATTGCAGATTTCTCAGAGTTCATCGATACGTTCATCCATGATGGATTCAGGACTCGTCTTCCTCCTGATTCTGACAGGTGAGTCTCTGCTGTGTGTTTGAGGATGATGAAGGACGCACTGATCTGGAGATGAAGAACACACTGCTGTAATTAGTGATCAACACAAAACCCTTATCAGAGTTCATCTGCACAACACAGAGGAAGACATTTTTAATAATAATAATAATAATAATAATAATAATAATACATTTTATTTGATGGCGGCTTTCTGGACACTCAAGGTCACCTTACAAAGAAAAAACAATAAAACATCAATAATAATTTTATTCTGTTATACTAGTTAGTGTTGATTAGTATTAGTTAGTATTACTCATCACCCGTTCTCTCAGACATGGAGCGGGATTCCTCTTTCCCTTTGATGGATGTTATTGGTGTTGATGTTGTTTGTAAGGAACCTTCTTAACTCTGGGTTTTAGATGTAAAAACATGTCTGGAGACTCTGGAGATTTGTTTCCTGATTTGTTTGCGTAGTCGACTTCAGGTGGAGCTCTGAACACACCCCGTTTAGTTTAGGGGTTAAATGGGATTATTATCAGGTAACATGGAGCCCATTGTGGGGTGAAGGGTACGGAACACACTCCCATCTCTCAGGGAATTGAACCCAGAGCCTCTCCTGAGGTTTGAAGGCTGCATGACGTTGTATTAGTGTGTTTTACAAAAAAAAACAAGCTTAATACTGAGATCTCTGTGTGTGCTGATGATAGAGCTTCAGCACAGAGCAAACCAATCAGCCGATCAGAGATCAATAATCAATAAAAATAAAAATCAAAAAAGCTGTTCACATACAAATGGTTAAAACGAACAAGTTCAACAGACATGAAAATCAAGTTCCAGAGCGAGGACGTTCGGTCAGTGAGCTGTATGTAACCATGGCAACGACGTCTGACCTCACCAGGATTACTGACTCAGCTTCAGATTAAAAGTCTTATTTCATGTGGAGCGGTAGCTCAGTGGTCAGGGTGTTGGGTTATCAATCTGAAGGTTGGGGGTTCAAATCCCAGGTCCACAACCAGTGTGGGTCCTTGAGCAAAACCCTTAACCCTCATTGCTCCAGGGGGCGCTGTGATGAACCCTGTGTGCTCACCTTGTAAGTCACTTTGGATAAAAGCGTCCAATAAATGACCAAATGTAACGTAAATGTGTCTGTAATCTTAAATTTACACTACAACAGTAAAACAACCAGAATATTACCATATTATACCATTAACATGAAAACAATTAAACATACAGGCAACAAACTAACAGACTCTTCATTCTGCAGGGATAGGTCTGGTTGAACTGTCTCTCCCTCGTAAGTACTATATGATCAACCAGATAATGTCATGGGACAATGCCAGGGCTTACTGCCAAGCCAACCACCATGACCTGGCCATCATCGACAGTGATGCCAACCTGCTCAGCATTCAACAGGAAGCTCAGAAGTATCCGTGCTGCCTGAGCACCTGGATCGGACTGCGCCTCAGCTACAACACCTTCCGCTGGTCCTACGGAGACGAGCTGGTTGGCAGTACGAGCTTCTGGATGGCGAATCAACCCAGCAATGTGCGTTGGGTGGCCTGTGGCGCCCTCTATTCCACTGGGTGGTATACTACTTATTGTACCAACGTAGCGCCGTTTATGTGCTTCGATGGTGAGTTCCGTCTCGCTGCCTCTGTGTTCTAATAAGTAAATGAGATCTGAGCTTCATACCGCAGGATGATCATTAGAGAACCATTATTTAGCTCCAGAATGCTCCTCGTTGATGAACATAATTAAGACAATCTGCTTTTAATTAAAAGCTTTTTCTTATTTTGTTTTTCTAACTTTTAGTCACCATTTTTAATATTTTTTTCCCATGTTTCCTACAGACAGGAACATCGGTACCAACAAGTACATTTACTACACCTCTAGTAGGACGTGGTATGACGCTCAAAGCTACTGCAGGGCGAATCACATGGACCTGGCCAGCTCTAAAAACTCCACAGTTCTATCTGTGTTACTGGGGAAGATCTCTGCTGGAACCTGGTTTGGTCTGTACAGAGACCCGTGGAGATGGGTGGACCAGAACCGCATGTCCACCATCAGCTTTTCCTCTACAGAACCTGATAATTACTGGGGGAATGAATACTGCGGTTTCACTTATCAGTTCAGGACCGGGGACGCGCCGTGTTCACTCGCTCTGCCGTTCTTCTGTCATCGGGGTGAGTTCTGTTTACAGAATGACTGGAATTATAAAATTAATATAAAATTTATATAAAATTAATAAAGCGCCGTGTGAGAAGGTTAGCAGCCCCTCCTGCAGCAGAGCTGGTGGTTTGCGATAGTGGAAAATGCAGTTTTGATAACTTTGATAATGTTATTCTTAAATGAAATATCTGACCCCTGAATTGTTTTCAGATGAACTGAGTCTGATTAAAAAACCATCAGAGTTCAGATAAAATAAAAACCTCTGTGTGTCAGCTTCATAAGTGTGGAAATATATTCCATAAATTAAAATAATTTTAAACAAAGGATTAATGTATATGGCCATTAGAAGTGGTCCTAACACTGACCCTCAGTCACCTTTCATCTGAGCATTCATTATTATTATTCAATGGTTATTACAGCACAGTATTGGAAGCACTTATATATATATATATATATATATATATATATACACACTCACACACACACACACACTCACACACACTATGAGTGACCACTGTTCTACCCCGTCTCTCTCTCTATTGCCAAAACCAGTGCACGGCCACGCCCCCATACCTCAATCACATCTCATTTAAATGTACATTACATTCAAACTGCTTATAAAGGTGGGCGGGTCAATGTGATTGACTGGTGTACTGTTACCATAACTACCACCAAATGGGGGCGGGGGGTTGCCATTTAAGGGAAATGATGTCATGACCTTGAGCCAAAGACTAAACTAGAACCAAGTTCTCTTCATGCTGAATGAATCCTGGTAGATCATGATGACCTGTCCACTGGAAAAAGTAGATCTCGGGTCAGAAAAGTGTGGACACCACTGATCTACAC
This sequence comes from Corydoras sp. C115, assembly GCA_019802505.1. Lineage (NCBI taxonomy): Eukaryota > Metazoa > Chordata > Actinopteri > Siluriformes > Callichthyidae > Corydoras > Corydoras sp. C115. The sequence continues at coordinate 188,472 of JAFMOC010000423.1, forward strand.
AGTCCAAAGATTTACAAAAAGTGTGTGTGTGTGTGTGTGTAAGCAGTTATTACAGGTCGTAAGTTCTTGAAGGTGATGGTTCAATCGGGTCAGAACCTAAACGATGCTGCAGTACAAGCAACAATTGAGGAGAAGGTGAGGTTCATCCTGCACATGGTTCCTCTTATAGTTCCTCTTATTAAACACAGTTCCTTTTTAGTCATGTTTTTTTATAATGTAAAGTTTTCAGTACTTGGATGGTTCTCCTTATAAAGTATAGTTTCACCCTTTTACACCCTGTTCCCTTTTTAGTTCCTGTTATAATATTCACCTGACACAGTTCCACTTAATATTTAAAGTTTAGCTTCAGCACCCTCATGGTTCCTCTTATATCATCAGTTCATCTTGATTTCATGGTTCCTTTTGTAATGTCTTAGAACCTACTGTTGGTTCCACAGTGTGAAGCTCACAGCTGTGTGGTTCCTTCATCTCAGGAGCTTGTTCTGTTCTGCAGATGCAGCAGAAGCTGATGGACCTTGGACTGACGAATGTCACGGTGAAATTCAGGAACCAGTCTGATGGAACCGTCTTTCACAAGATAACAAAGAATTAGACACGCCCCCTGAAAATAGTTCCAAATGCAGACGCTCTGAGGTTCATGTTGTGCAGTTGTTCTTTATTCTCATTAGGTAATTAAAGGTTTTAATGATAACGATGTTAGATGTAATGCAGACATTCTGATCTGCAGTTAGAGGTCCAGTTGAGTCTCAGACTCCACCCTGCGTCCATCTCTGAGGTTTGAAAAATGAAATGTGTGGTGAATAAAGCTGTTCAGAACCTGCTCCTGTTCTCCAGTCTTCATGTTCTGCAGTACGTCTGCATCCTCTGAATCAGTGCATCGTTAAAGTCATTTAGGATGAAATCATTAGTTAAATTAATTCAATCATCATTCTGAGCTTCTCCTCTCAGTGCTGGGATTCTTATCTCAATCTGGGTGGAGTTTGCATGTTCTCCCTGTGACTGTGTGTTTCTTTCAGATTCTCTGGTTTTCTCCCACAGTATAGAAACATGGATTTAAGGTGAATTAGCTGCTCCAAATGGCCCTTATCTAATTGTGTGAGTAAGTGTGCTCAGCAATGGACTTGTCCCCTGTCCTGGGTGTATCTGCCCCCCCCCCCCCATACCACAATCCAATTAGGCAGAAGATAATGAGATGAGATTAATAATAATAACCATTATGATTTTCAGTTATTTTATAGTACTGTTTATTTTTATCAAACAAGTTAGAATTAACCCTTTAAACGTCAGAGATTTAAAGTCATGACATACTTTATTTATTTTAATAAAATGAAAGAAGCATCAGGTGAAAATGAGACGTGTCTAACATCAGACATTTCCACGAGCGTTCACGACATCAACAAACCCACTGACGTGTGGAGGCGTCTCAGTCCTGATCAATACTCCACCACCCGGAGAGCAGTGAATATAAAGACGTGTTTAGAAGCTGAGGACATGCCCAGACGTGTAAGGGTGCCAGTGCTGCCCTCAGGTGAAGCCATGCCGAACAAAAACACCCAACCCATGAGCTCCACCCAGACCAGAGAGGTATGCAGCACAGAGTGCCAAAATAAATCAAACAACACCTTCTGAACATTCTGATTTAAATCTGATATGAAAAACCCACCAACAGCATCAATCTACATAACATACCATCAATAATATAACAATGAATCAGAGGTGTAGCACCCTGACCTCTCGGACCTGGGCTTCTTAATCATGGGATGTTCCTCTGTCACAGGGTGCAGCTCTCAACACCACCACCAGCCTCAGTGACATCTGGACGTTCAGGTCATGTCATCCATGCTGTATACTCATGTACTGAACACGCTTCGGAGGTGTAACGTTAACGTCGACTGCTGAAGCACTAATTTCTCTGAATGCTCAGTAGAGATTAAATATCTTAAACTGAAAGGCATTTTAAAGTAAGCGTCCACAGCCCACTGTGCCATCCCATAATTGATCAGAAGTCATGTGATGAACTGAAAACCAAACTGTCAGAAGTCAAGAAACATACAGTTACATCACAACTACAAAACATTACAATTATGTCAAAAAATAAACACTTAATAATGAACGAGGGGGTGTGGCCTAAATTACATGAATATGATGGATGGATGGATGATGCACCCCAGCTCCATGGTTACTACACACACTGACTCAAAACCCCACAGTTTGGGAGCTACAGAGTGAACAGGTGAAGGAGGGCTGAAGATCAATGTGGGCGTGGTGTTTGAGATGAAATGACCTGATGGTGTGGTGTTTGATCAGACTGAGATCAGGTGGGATGCTGCATCAGAGGAGCATTGTGGGAACCTGGTTCTGTGGAACTATGGCTCTTCATTGATAGGCAGCAGAGGTCTGATTGTTGAGTGTCAGTCTGCTGGTCATGTCTGCGGCACCTCTTTGTCCTCACATACCATCCAAGAGATGCAATAATCAACCCCAACAAAAACCCCACAAACCCCACCCCCACATATATGAGCAGTTGGTTTGGTTGATCTGGTGTTGCTTGGTCTTCTACGAGACAAACAAAGAGGAGACAAGATTAATTAATAAAACATAAATCAGTAAATCTGCTGCTCATGACTGTATTCATCATCACACACACCGAGGATGGACAGAACACACTGATCTTAAGACTTTGATTTGAGCTAAAGAGTAACTTTGAACAAAATAAAAATGCAAACTAATATATAAAGTAAAAATAACTGGAGTTTAACCCTCACAGTCCACTCTGTTACACACCTCACTGCTCCCCCTGTGGATGTAGAATCAGAGACAGCGGGCCATGTGGTGGTGCAGGTGTGTTCTCCATCCTCTGATCCTCCTCACACTAACACACACCTGCACCACCATGTAACACTGAGATCATCTACCACCCTAACAGTCCCTGCTCTGTGGGGGTTCCTCTGATGTTTACAGGTCTGTGTCTGTGGTTGATTCGTTAGCTCCATGTTCATTACTGCAGCCATGTTTCACATTTAAACTGCTTCCTGTTTTCATTCAGATCATTTGTTCATCTTTCTGATGAAGCTTCTTATTTTCTTATTTTACATGCACACCTTTAAAATCAGATGTACGATTTAATTTTAATATTGTGTCCAACCCCTGTACATGACTATCACAGTAATGTAAACACACGGTGTACTTACCAACAGAAACCTTGTAATTGTAATAGACATTTTCAGTAATTGGATCCATGACAGAATAAAGTCCACTGTCGTGTGCTGTTACATTGCTCAGGTTGATGGAGGGTGATGCTTTGCTTGATGAACGTTGCTCATGATGTGGACAGGTATCTTTATTTTCATAGAGCAGACTCTGGTTGCACAGCACCTTCACCTGGTCTGGGTCAGGAACATCCAAAATCAGCGTCTCACCGGGTTTTAAACGAATGGACACATTCACAGCTGTGAAGGAGACAAGTACACCGCTAAGACAGAACCTTACCTTTAAAGAACCTGAGTCTGAGAGAAAAGATTCCAGAACTTACCATTTACAACCAGAATATAATCCCATTCAAAAGTGTCATTGCACAAATATTCATAAACATGCATCATGTGACGGTATTCAGGGGCAGTGATCGTGAGAGAAAAGTCCCCCTTCAGGTGACGTGGGACCTCATATCCCTTTACACACTGACAGCGGGTCTGATTACACTCAGCTACAGTGAGGTTGGGATGGATGAACCATTTGACGGAACCAGAGCAGGAACTGTTGCAGGGCAGAGTAACAGGCTGGTGGTAAAATGCTGTTACTGTGTTGTTCCCCCTGTTTCTGAAAAACAAAATAATAACTTAAAATATCTTTATAGACGAGACTCTGCAGAGCTGTGATGTCATTTCATCTTTGTCAAAAAAAAACAACAGTTCATCAGACTTCATAATCTCACGTGTAATCAGACGTTCTGTCCTTTAATTGATTAGACGTTGTTAAAACTCCAAAACGGACAGATCGGCTCCACGGTGTTCTTTACTTTCTTTGGGTTCTGCTGATGAGGTGTGGTAGCTCAGTGCTTAGTTTATTGGGATATCACTTTAAAATTGTGGGTTCAAATCTCAGATCCACTGAAGTTACCAATGTGGCTCTTAAAGCAAGGCCCTCCACCCTCAATGCTCCAGGGGTTCTGTACAGCCAACCCTGTGTGACCCTGACTAATTTATAACTTGACGTAAGTTGCTGCTAAATAAAACATAAAGACCTGGACCTGCACTCATCACTCATTACTCCATGTGCTCAGTCATTTTATTAACATCTTAACATACATGTTTATAATTGCACTGATTTTATCTGCATTAAATAAGCTGTGACCTCAACCACGGCATAAGAACACTTTACTTCACAACTTAAATGTAACTAATGTCTATTTAATGTGTGTAATGTTAATGTTTACTACCTCACTGTGGGGTCTGAGGAAACCTGTATGTCCTGTATTCATATTCAGTTCTGACAATAAAGCTGACTTTGACTTTGAAATGTAAATGCAATACTTACCACCCACTAAGACGGTGTATATAGTGTTCTCAGGGTTAATATCAAAGTATATATTCTGGATGAAATAGGTTCCAGTGTCAGATTTCTGCATGTTGTGCACTATGAGATTCGGGGCTCTGAACGAGACCCGGTCCTTAAAGTCGCTGTTGCATGTCAGTTCATTACTGATCACAGTGCACAGGTAGTTTAATTCTGAGCTTCTGCCTCTAAAAATCAAACTGATGGGTTCTGCTTCCGGTACGGTCAGCACCAGATCATCATTAGCATTTAACCTGATAACTGAGGAGAGAAAGCAGAGAGAGGGTCAACCTGATGAACCTCAGCATCATTATGTAGAAGGACTTCAGGGCAGCTTCTCTTACTCTTGTTGCTTAAGGGCTGTTCCTTCGTGGCTCCACACAGAGAGATGAACCAACTCCCCAGATAGTCATCACCTACAGTGATGTCGAGAGAGGGATGAAATGAACATTTAATATAATACAGTGTAAACATAAGAATGTACAGGTTAAGAACAATCCCACCAGAGTAAAAATAAAGCAACACTTAAATTAACTTAAATTATCAAACAATCTGATTAATTAATTAATGTACGCAGCGTATGAGAAACGCATTATTGTATCTTTATATACAAATACAGAAAAACACATCACACTGACACTGTAAGATGGAAATTCTTCAACTGGGTTTTTAGTAAATCAGGTTTTAATTTAGGGATGCATTCATTCCAACAATATGAAGTGGTGTACAGCATCCAGCGGAACAAAACAGGGTTCTCCAGCAACAAGGAGCTACACAGAACAGCCATTATTCAGATGTTTATTGTGTTGTATATTGTATAGTATTTATTGTCATTTTTGTTTTGCTGTTTGCACGTGTGCACTTTATGTTGGGTTGTGTAGTTGCTGTTCTGTGTTCCTGGAGAACGTTGTTTTGTTCTAGAGTTAGTATAACTGTGTACTGTACACCACTTTATACTGTTGGAATGACAAATAAAATTTGCAAAAGCACGTGTGCATTATAAGACATCTCTCCATCGTGGTGACAGTGTGGTCTGACTGTAATTCCACTCTACATTCAACACCATATCAAACCAGGCGAGCAGGTCACATACTGGAGATCACATTAATGAGAGAAGCGTGTGGTCATGTGAATGAAAGCAAGTTTACCAGGAAGTACGAGAACAAAGAACACACAGACAAAATATCTGCACATCATCATCACATCTGAGAGAAGATCAGCATACAGAGCACTGCAAAAGATCCAAATACAACCAAGTGTTAGAAACATGACATGGAAATACAAAGCACCATTTTGTTAAAGTGTCATAGAACCAGAACCGGAGAAGCTTCATTAAGGATGTCAGCAATCAGTTCTCTTTACCATCAATCAGAATATGTAGTGATTATATTTATATATTATTACATGATGGAAAGTTATTATTTTCTCATACTATTGCTATGACAGTGTGAGCTTTAACACCATCATAAAATCATTTAACACCATCATAAAATCATTTAACACCATCAGAAAATCATTTAACACCATCATAAAATCATTTAACACCATCAGAAAATCATTTAACACCATCAGAAAATCATTTAACACCATCAGAAAATCATTTAACACCATCAGAAAATCATTTAACACCATGATAAAATCATGCTGTAACAGGTGCCTAGGGCACCTGTCACCTGTTTTATGTCACATAGTCTTTTACGTACCTCTTGTTTTGTGGTGCACTGCACCTTTAAATAAACCTGTTTTCGGCTACCTGCGTGCCTGGCTCCCTTCAGCGCGTGTACGCGGCGGTGTGCGCTTCCTACGCGCCACCGCTTCTGCCCGAGGTAGACTATCGTGACACATGCCCTATATCTAACTGAAAAAATGCACGTTTCCAGCTTTAATGTTTTAGGTTTTCTAGCATCTACAGACATGCAGCAGGACAGTGGACGTGTTCTGGATTCTGGGAGTCGTACAGAAACCGATCTCCAGAAAAGAAAAAAAACATAAAGCCCAAAGAGTCGTTCACTGAGACATGGGACCCGAGCTCGGCTCTTCTCTGGCCCTGATTTTCCCAACATGCAGCACAAAGCAAACATAAAGATTTGATCTTTAAGATCATTTAAATCCTCCTGAAGTTTGTACTTTAAAAGCTAATAGAGATTTGGACGGAGATTGATCAGATTTCAAGGGTGGAACCCAGTGGCTGCTGTTCAAAAATACCTCAAACTGTAAAACCACATGCACTGATTCAGAGAACATAACATAAACATTAATACATCGTTTTAATGCATATACTAATTACTTTCCCTAATGTATTGTTATCGTTGATGATGTTCAGGTCTTACCTGTAGGAACCTGTAGGTTCACACTTCTCTTTGTGTCCTCAGACTTGTATTTGAGTTAAAAGTGAAACTTTATGAAACGTCCAAAAGGTGTTATCGTACATAATCAGTCATTTTGGACCTCCATGGTGGATAGTAAATCAAGTCATTAAATTGACATGTGGTTTAATATTTCTGCATTCACTGTAAATAACGTGTAGTTTGGTGTTTACTGTAATTCTGCACCCCTCGTCCTGTATCACCAACAAGGAGGGACCTAAACTGCTGAGGAGGGTGGAGCTGGGGTCTGAGCAGGTTTGAACTGGAGTCTTTAATGAAATGATCACAGAATTACAAATAAAATCACTCCAGCCGTTCACAACACACCAACATTCACAGTTCTCATAGACATTTCCACAGTTCAGGTCCAAAGAACCCGAGGTCTCGCTGACTGATGAGACAGAATTTAGATAACTGGTACATCATGCAGAATTCTTACATACTGTGGTAAAAAAGCAAGGTTCCTCAGTGTGACACCATCTGAAACCTGGGGAGGATGATCAAGCTACAGCATGTTAAAGCTCCATGCACTGACTCCTGCTTTTCATGTCATTGGTCAGGGTTCATGTCACATCTACATTTACATTTGGTCATTTATACTTTTAAAGTGACTTACAATTAATCAGGGTCAGAGCACAGGGTTGACTGTACAGCACCCTGAGCCAGTGAGGGTTAAGAGTCTTGCTCAAGGACCCACAGTAGCAATGTCAGTGCACTTGGGATTTGAACCCACAACCTTTAGATTAATAGACCAACACCCTGACCACTGAGATTCCACACCCTCAATGACCCAGACATAACTCCAGTGCTGTCGGCGTCAAAGGCTGGACTGCACCGGTACTGTTCGATGTGAACCAGATTCCTCTCAAACGATGGGGCCATATTCTTTCAATTAAAAACAACAACGTCCAGATGATGTCCTTTTCAGTCCAACTTGCCTTTAAATCAAATCATGAGGCACAGTATGATTTCATTTATTCATTCATTAAAAATACCAGCAGCTTTAAAAAACTATAGAAATCTGCTTTTTATTGTTAATACAGCTTCCTGTCTGCTTCAGTCCCTCTCGTAGCCACGTTCCCATAGAAACACTTCAGATCATCATTCAGGAATGGAATTTAGTGACATCTAGTGTTCAGGTATCAGATTGCAACACACCTCCAAACAACATGGCGGCTGTACTGTGACGCACTGCATTTATTGGGAGCAGAAATCAGTTGAGCTTCTTAATCTACTTTTATTTTTACAGAATCTTTAAATAAACACTTTAAACAGTTTATTTCACTGATTCAGTTTATTTTTAGTGTTATTCGATAAAAACATAAATCTCTACATGAATAAAAATGAAAGCCTCCAACATCAGTGTCTGACCTCACACATGATATTCTGGATGAATGGATGAAAATGATTAAATGTTGTAGCCAGTCCTCTCAGATGAGTGGAATCTGTCCTCGCTGCACACTTCAGCCTTCAATAACGTTGTCTTACACTCTGGTGTGGGTGTAATGTCGTGTGCTGTACCTGTATCTAAAACCCGCAGCAGGTGAAGACCTGCACCTGCACACAGTTTTCACATCTGATGGTTCTGTTGCAGATCAGTTCTGAGGTTCCAGCTCTGTAGGGCTGTTCGTCATGGACTGTATTTCTTCAGCTTCCTCAGACAGCTCTTCTAACTGCTCTGCACTGTGGGAGCTTCCTGAAGTCTGCTCGTTTGTATCTCCTCCATACAGTTCCTCGACCTCTTCTGGTTCTGCGTTCTCATTTCTCCATGGCTGGAAGCCGTTAGGGATCTCCAGAGTTTTTTCTGTTCCATTGATAGAAGAGACGGATGATCGAGCTGTTCTCTTAAAATAGATTGTTGGAACATCAGATGATCCCATCGCACTCTTTGCCTTCTCATTCAGTAACTTCAGTCTGAACTCATCTAATTCTGTTCTCTCCTCGTTCCATTGTTCTAATATTTGGTCCAGTTTGCTTCTCTTCTGGCTCCACCACTGGTTGTGATTGAATAAAGCAGGATGAGACCCTTTCCTGTCTGGTGGCTGTAGAAGCTCTTCCATCTCAGCTCTGATCTTGTGCATCTGTTGGTGGGTGTTGGTCATGCTGGCGGTCCAGGTTTTATAAACTCTGGATGAAGCGTCCTCAGACTGCAGTATGAGCTCATCCACATGCGCCATCCTCCTGCACAGCTCGGTGATATCAGTGTCACTGTGGGATCGGCTCCGATTCCGCTCCACATTTAACTGAAAAAATCAGACAGATAATAAACATCTGCATCTAAATCTGCTCACATTCTGAGAATATAGAAAATTTCATAATTATTTAAAACTAACGGGTTTTGTGTTTCAATTAAATTTAAAACACACAAATTCATTTAACACTTCACTTCATACAGAGTTCAGTCCAGAAAATTCTTTTTTCAAATGTATTTGGAGTTTGATACTAATCTGTAAAGTGTTTCCTTCAACCCCAAACACAGCTGGAACGTTTCAATTAATCCAATTAAAAATGCAGCTGACCCACAGTACAACCATGACCCACAGTAAAATCCATGACCCACAGTACAACCATGCCCCCTCTGAGAGAGCCGTTCATTTTCATAATCATTTTCATAATCATTCCTGCTTTATTATTCCTTTGTTTAACTGTACAGATGTTGATTTGAATGTTTCTCAGGATTGATTCAGATTTTTTGGTCCTGTATGATGAACACAAACTCCACATTTTAATAAATGTTCTCTTTAAAATAATATTTCACAGACATCGCAGATAAAAATTTCGATATTATTAAATGTTAAAAAGCTCACAGTGTTTATCAGCTGTTGGATTTTCTTCCTCTGTTGTCTGTCTCTGATGATAATTATTAATATACAACTCAAAAAGCCCAGAGCTGACAGCACAATCAGTAAAGTAATCAGAATCGCTACAACCTGCCCAAGCTCCTCAGTCTCTGCAAAGCACACAACACACACCGCTGTTAACACACGCCGCTGTTAACACACACGTCCTGCTTCTGTGTATCCAACACATGCTCTCATACAAAATGCTGGTTTATAAATGTGATAACAGATCAGTGTGTCCTGATACTCTTGTCCATACCCATGTCTTCTACAGACACAGTGTAGATGTGAATGTCCTCTTCGTTCTTCATGTCCCGGACGGTGTACACACCGCTGTCTGACCTCTGCAGTCTCTGCAGTGTTAGATCAGTCTGATTGGCTGTAGCTCTGTGTGTGTAGTTGCTGTTACACAGAAGTGAGCGCCGCACCAGCGTGCAGATGGGGAGGCCGTACAGGTCAGAGGACCTCGAGCTTTTAAAGATCACCTCTATTGGGTCTGGTACAGGGGATTTCAGAACCAAGGTCTCACCTTCCTTCTTCTGAAAAGTGGACTTCAGGGCTGAGAAGAAGAAACAGAACATTCAAACAAATTGGGTTTAATCACTACAGATTCATTAAGAAAATCCCCCCCTTCCTCCCCTCCCCCCCCCTTCCAGCCAAGGACATTTAAATAAGGGATGGAGAGGGTTTCAGTAACTTACCCACGATGCTGAGACGCACGTTACAGACGTCCACATCTCCACACCTGCATGTGTACCAGGTCCGTTTACTGTACTCCACCTCAGAGATGGTGAGAGCCAGGTCACCGTTCAGGTAATTGATGTAGGACATTTGAAAGCCCTCCATCGTCTGACAGGTTGTCTGATCACACTGAGCCAGAATATCGTGATCTTCATGAGTTCTGATCCACTTTGCGGAGCTGGAACACTTATGTGTGCAGGGGAGCGTAGCAGATGAATGAAGTTTTGCTGGGATAGATGTAAACACCACTGTGGCTGCTGAAATAGAAATGAAAGCCTTTTACATATTTTATTACATGTTTATTTCTAAACTCTAAATATTAATCATTTCAGATTTAAAGGCATAACCAATCAGAGGGCAGGAAACCAACTGCACAGTTCTAATAGGAGATGTTCTCTTCTGTGTGGTGCATTGTGCTGGTGCTGTTAATGTTTCAGTCGTTTAGGACTGATGTTCAGATGTGTTTAACACTCAGGTTTCATCTGTTTTAAAGAAATGTAATTAATGTGGTGAGACGAGGAGCACACGTTCAACCAGCACAACGGGTTTCAATCAAACCTTCAGAGTGTTAACACTCCTACAGATCGCTCGCTCGCTCGCTGGGTGTTGGTATTTCAGTCATTCTCAGTCATCCTCACATCTCAGCCAGAAAGCTCTGCTTCAGTTTGCATGTTCTTCTCATCTCTGTGTGGGTTTCCTTCCACAAACGTAACACACACTAATGTCTGAATCTGATGTGAATGTGCAGTGTGGAGGCCCACAGACTGTGGAGTGGATGTGAAACTCACCAGTGATGGACACGAGGAGGTGTGAATACAGGACACAGTGAGGGACACTGAACTCCTTCATCACTCCACATCAGCTGTAACAGATTAATAACACACACATACACTGCTTTAATCAAACTAAGACTATTATTAAGTTATAATTAAGTATTTAATGAAGTAAATTAAACTGTATGGAGTATTACTGAAAGCTGTGAGCCTCGGTGCCCGACCCTCGGTCGAGTTCTAAAATCCACTTTAACCTGGTAATCCTATTTCATTTTCCTTACATACTCCACACCTTTAATTCATAAAATCATGTCATTAAAGTTGAGAGATGTGATTAAGAGTTTACAAAAGCAGATCCTTTGTTGGTGTCAGTGCTGCTGAGATTCCAGACAGATTTAAACCGAATCATCTGTTCATTAAGATAATCACTGATTTATAAAAAGCTGTATCATCAGGAGACACAGCTTGTCTTCATTCATTTATCTTCTAATAAAGAATAATATTATTATAATAAAGGTAACAGAGTGTACCGTCTGAGAGCTTAATCCACATCGTCTCTGCTCCTCTGCCTCTTCATCTGATTATTCTACTTTCAGTTTCATGCTTTCATTTTAAAGATATTTCAGATTCTTTGTAATAATCACACGTGACCTGCAGGTTGTGCTTGTTTTACTGAACTGAATATTCAACAGAAACTCTTGTTTTGTGTAGATTTAGCTTTTAGTTCTTACACATGTCCCATTTTCAATAAAAACTCCACCAAATGACTTTTTTTTTTATAAATATATGAAGTCTTCTACAGAACCGACCGTTTTGTAAATAGTGAAACAGGTCAGTGGACAGTCTGTAGAACAGTGTAAAGATGCCGTGTCAAAAAACTATATTTGAAGCAAACAGTTCAGTAAACATGAAGACTAACTAACCTTTTCATTAGTGTTCTGTTGTATTAGAATATTTAATCTTTAAATAAACTCCTGTTCTACTATACTGGAAAAGACTAATCTAATCAAGAGTCATCTGCATCTGGTTCTAGTTTAGCTCTAGTAAGAAGGTTACCATGGTTACCTTTTAGTTTGCAAAGACCTGTAACTTTGTTCAAACAGTTTAGGGAAGGTCCTTCAGTTCCCCAGTGGCAACTCCACAATACCAACTATTATTTCAGAATACAACATGGAAAGTAATGACGGTCAGGGGTCCACATACTTTTGGTCACACAGTTATAATGATAATGTTAAAAACAGAAATGTTGAAATCAGAGAATGTGTGTTTGCATTCATTCATGAGTTATTCTATTTATTCTATTCAATTATGATGACGTTGATCGACTTCAAAGCAAAGATTTTATTAACAGGAATGAAATGTTCTGATTGCCTGTGGAGGTAAATATTTTAAATGTCGCCCCCTGCTGATGTTCCAGTGAATTTCACTCCTGCTGTGACGTATGCGATGTGGGCGTGGCTCTGTCAGGCGCTTTTAAATGGCGGTGCTTTGTTTTGATGTGAGAACAGATCGGGGATCAGCGAATCAGATCAAACACAGCATTAATAAAACATGAGCCTCTCGGACTGGAGGTCCCACTGAAGTTCCGGAACGTTCCTGTCGGATCAGAGGGTCGTTCAGGTGAGGTGGAGGTGGAGGTGGAGGTGGAGGTGGAGGTGGGGAGTCATGTGGGTGGAGGTTCTGCTGCTGCTCCTCAGACTCTCTGCAGTTCTCACTGAGGACATTCAGATCAGAGTAAATGCTGAGGAACCTGTCAGGAACCTGAACCATTTCTGGAGAAGTACCGGCTTCTGGTGAGACCTCACTCACAATTAATTAATTGTGAATTAATTAATTTAATTACATCATCTTAATTCTGATCACAGGTTTCAGTTTCAACTCAAAATAAAATAATGAAAAACATTTTAGCATATTTAAGGTTTCAACGGATTAAAGTCCAAATTTGACCATCAGGTGGCGCAAGACATTTACATTCAAATGTATATCTGTCTGTCTCCCCCCCCCCCCCCCCCGTCCTGTAGTCCACCGCAGCCTCACGCGCTGGCCCATCAGTTTGACCTGAGTAAAGACCAGCAGCTGAACCTGGCTCTGATGGGCTCGGTTCCTCACGCGGGTCTGCGGCAGGTTCGGATCCACTGGATGCTGGAGCTGGTTTCTTCTCGGTGAGGGTTCCGTCTCAGGGCGGTGGAACCGATGGAGGACGCGTCTCAGTGGAAATGTGTTTGTGTGTCTGCAGGAGAATAAATGGAGAACTTCATTATAACTTCACTCATCTGGACCAACTGATGGACCTCCTGCAACTCAACCACCTGCAACCTGGTGAGATACAGGAGCCCGGGCTGGAGCAGAGCAGGGTGTGATGTCACAGTGGGGTGTGATGTCACAATGGGGTGTGATGTCACAGTGTGGTGTGTCCTCAGGGTTCGAGTTGATGGGCAGCGTCTCAAACACCTTCACTGACTTTGAAGACAAAACACAAGTATCTGAATGGAGACGCTTCATTTACCTAACAGCAACCAGATACATCAGTGAGAGCAGCACACACACACACACACACACACACACACACACACACACAACAGCATCATCATCATCTTTGACCTAAAGCAAGTGTGTGTGTGTGTGTGTGTGTGTGTTTAGATAAGTACGGGCTGGATGTTGTGTCTCAGTGGAACTTTGAGACCTGGAATGAGCCGAACAACCATGACTTCGACAACATCACCATGACAGTACAAGGTGACTGACACACTCACACACACACACACACACACACACACACACACACAGTTAGTTGAGTTAGTGCTGGAGGGGTGTGTTACTCTTTTGGAAGCCTTTGATCTCAGAATCCTGGTTTGTTGTGGTGGTTTGTTGTGGTGGTTGTACGTGGTGGGGATCACTGATGTTCTGAGGTGGTTCCACAGGGTTCCTCAACTACTATGATGCGAGTTTGGAGGGTCTGCAGGCAGCAAGCAAGAGTCTGAGGTTCGGGGGTCCAGGAGATTCATGTCATCCCCCTCCTCATTCACCCTACTGCTGGGCTTTATTACAACACTGCTCCGACACACACACACACTCCGACACACACACACACCCTGACACACACACACACTCCGACACACACACACACTCCGACTCACCGTGTCTCCATTACATCTCTCTGCACAAGAAGGTAACACTGCACTGCAGGTATGATAGTTCAGGAACCTTTGTCTATATACTGTACACAGTGTGTGTGTGTGTGTGTGTGTGTGTGTGTGTGTGTGTGTGTGTGTGTGTGTGTGGGGTGCAGGGGGGTGGGGCTACATTGCCGATCCTGCAGCAGTTGGTACAGACAGCTGATGAGATCCAGCGGCGGTTTCCTGTGTATCGTTCACTTCCTGTGTTTAATGATGAGGCTGACCCTCTGGTTGGCTGGAACAAACCGCTGGACTGGCGCGCTGACGTCACGTACGCTGCCATGGTAACCAAGGTAAACACACCCCCTGCAGATGTGTGTAGACGTGTTAGTATGTCTGTACATCTGTGTGTGTGTGTGTGTGTGTGTGTGTGTGTGTGTGTGTAGGTAATCTCTCAACATCAGGACCTGCTCATGGCGGATGTGAACAGCACCATCAACTTCATGTTGCTTAGCAACGACAACGCCTTCCTGAGTTACCACCCGCACCAGTTCACCCAGCGCACGCTGACCGCCCGCTTCCAGATCAACAACACGCAGCCGCCGCACGTCCAGCTCATCCGCAAACCCGTCCTCACCGTCCTGCAGCTGCTCGCCATGCAAGGTTCCACACGCCGCTGACCGCCGTCTACAACACGCCATGATGAGGATGAGGAGGATGATGAGGATGAGGATGAGGAGGATGAGGATGCCCTGTGTTAATACTGCTGTGTATGATATGTGCAGGTGAGCAGCAGGTCCAGGTTGCCATGGTAACCAGAGACCCACCAGAAGACACTTCGGTTGGCGTGTTGGCGAGTGTTCACACCCCACAGTCACCACCTGAGCACACACACACACACACACACACACACAGCTGGTACTGCAGCGTGCTCCTGTACAACTGCAGAGACACCACCACCTCCAACAGCACCTCCAGCACTGTAACAATCAACATCACCGGCACTCCACCACACACAGGTACACACACACACACACACACACACACACCATATCATTAATATGTATGAAGTAAACAGTATAATGTGTGTGTGTGTGTGTAGATGTGATGTATATGATGTACTACATGGATAACCGGGTCAGTAACCCGTATGACCTGTGGAATCAGATGGGGAAGCCAGATTACCCCACAGTCCAGCAGCTCACTCAGCTCAGGAACCAGGAGGTGGAACATAGAGAACACCAACATCACTACAGCATGTACTCATCATACTAACGTCTGCGTGTGTGTAGGATGCACAGACAGAAGGTCCTATCCCGTTTCCTGATCATGATGTTCTGACTCTGAAGGTAAAGCTCCCTGTTCCCTCCATACTGCTCATCCACCTGTGTGCTCGTCCTGCACACAGCCCTGGACAGGTGAGTCCACTGTGTACCCCCCCCTTCCCTCCCTCCCTCCCTCCCTCAGGTGTGTGTGTGTGTGTGTTAGCTTTATAACTCTTGTGTATTGCAGGTGGAGGGTTTGCGCTTCGTCTCCATCACTAAAGGCCAGGTTCTGATCGTGTGGAAGGACCATCACATCAACACAAAGTCAGATCCTCAGCTCTGATTGGATAACGCCGTACCGCTGCTACACCCGAATCTGACCTCCACCCGTCTGATTCCTCCTCAGGTGTCTGAAGACGTACGAGCTGCAGTTCTCTGAAGATGCAGCTTCATTCCACAGAATCAACTCCAGAGACGTCAGCTTCACGTCCTACACCTTCTCACCAGGTGAGCTCCTCCACCCGACTGACCCCTCCTCCACCCGACTGCCAGTTCAGTCCCATTACCACAGGGGGATAAAGGTGTAGCACCACCTCATGCAGTTTGCACATCTGTATGCTGCCATCTCAGTGGAACAGTTTTGAGTTCTTTGCTCCACAACATAGAAACCCCGAGGTGATGGGTGGATGAGGTGATGGGGAGGGTGGATGAGGTGATGGGTGGATGAGGTGTGGTTGAGGGTGGATGAGGTGTCTCCATACAGTGTAGTCCGGTCTCGCAGTCAGGATTTAAAATGTTTTATAAATGAAAGTGAGCAGATGATTTAACCTGAACACACCTGTTCATGTGTGTGTGTGTGTGTGTGTAGAGGACGGAGGTGTGTGTGGGTGGTACCGGGTCAGAGCTGTGGATTACTGGGACAGAGCTGGAGCGTTCTCTCAGACTGAGAGATACAGAGAGTTCTGCTGAGACGGCAGTGACACACACACACACACACACTGATGGTTCTGTATGAACACACACACTGAGGTTCTAATAAAGAACACGTGACTGAACTCAGCTGGAGGAACCTGATTTATTTACAAACTCTCCTGATACATTAATATGCTGAAGCATCTGATCCATAACTGATCAACCAGAACAGAAGGTAATCAAAGGGGGGGGGGGGGAGACGTTCAGAGAGACCTCCAGAATGCATCTGGAACCGAGTCCTCACCCCTGGACTTCACTTCAGGATGGTGTCCTCATTAGCTGATGGAAGGAGACACAGGAAGGTGGAGACATTAGTACAGCTCTGCCGGGCTCAGCTACACCAACAGTTAAAAAGCATCATACACGTGCTGCCACAACCCGCCACAGGGAGGCGCCATTGTCTTTACACTAGTTTTATACGGAGTCGAATTCACATCTGATCTACAATTACAGGTGGGCGTCCACACAGCCCCGAAATCTGACACATGCTGCCACCTTCTGGGAGGAGTGAGTTACTGCAGCAGCTCTCTTCAGGTGGTGGTGCAGATGACTGAGGAACTGATCAACCCCCTGAATACACATGCTGATGGTGTTTTTTACGCTGCAGGTCCGTGTTGAATCAGAACTCACTAAACACACATTCATTTATTTAGAGAAACAAATGGAGTTCAAATCCCTCAGATCCGGTTATTAACAAGTGACCGGTCTTTTGATTACCGCACTGGAGTGAGAGTCGAAGGGCGCCCCCCAGTGGCCGTGGTAACTCACCTTCCGCCAGCTGTTTGGCGATGCGCTCCTGTTCCTCCCTCACTTTCTTCTCCTCCTCTTCGATCCTCCTCTCCTCCGCCGCAATGGGCTTCAGGTAATCTGATCAGACACCACACACGGAGAGAACATACCAATGAGCACGTGTTCCTGTGAGAACATCATTCTGCTCCTCTGTGTGAAGCGGATCAACAGGTCTGAGTTCTACAAGTTCTCTTTGATATGAGAGCGTGAACTCCACGAATGAATGACCTTGTGTTTTAATGTTTTCAGGGTGTGGTCACTCAGTGGTCAGTGTGATGGGTTATCAGTCTGAAGGTTGGGGGTTCAAATCCCAGGTCCACTGAAGTTACCAGTGTGGGTCCTTCAGCGAGACCCTTAACCCTCATTGCTGCAGGGGGCGCTGTGATTAACCCTGTGCTCACCTTGTAAGTCACTTTGGATAAAAGCGTCCAATAAATGACCAAATGTAAATATAAATATAATATAAATATAATATAAATATAATATAATGTGATGTAAATGTTTTAATATTAAATGTAAAGCTTCATGTGCAGGTCAGGGTTCAGTCTCACCATAGCGCTTCTTTCCGTAGAGAATTCCCACGATGAGCGCAGAATATCTGGCAGTCTGTAATCAAATCATTTATAATTAATCAGGTTAATTAATCATTTATAATTAAACAGATTAAATTCAGATCTGTGATAAAGACACGACGTCCAGAGCGGTTAGCTTAGCATGTAGCATCACCTCACAGCACACTCACGAACCCTCATAACGTCAGAAGGTCTGCTTTGATCCGCGCTGTGGGGATTAATTAATGAATTAACAGATCAATTAATGAATTAACAGATTAATTCTGACCTTAATGAGAGGAGAGACCTGAACCGGAGGAACCATGTCTGCGGCGTTTCTCTCAGCGGCGCGCGCAGAGGTCACACTGACGCGGGACGCGCGTGCACGCGGGCTGTGTCCTGAATGCACCGAGACTTTATAACAAAAAACACTGATGACGTAACACATCCACTAAACACCACAATAACAACAAACCCGAGTCTAAACACCACAATAACACCACACCCCGAGTCTAAACACCACAATAACACCACACCCCGAGTCTAAACACCACAATAACACCACACCCCGAGTCTAAACACCACAATAACACCACACCCCGAGTCTAAACACCACAATAACAACACACCCTGAGTCTAAACACCACAATAACAACACACCCTGACTCTAAACACCACAATAACACCACACCCGAGTCTCTAAACACACCCGACAATAACAATAACACACCCTGAGTCTAAACACCACAATAACAACACCCCGAGTCTAAACACCACAATAACACCACACCCCGAGTCTAAACACCACAATAACAACACACCCTGAGTCTAAACACCACAATAACAACACACCCTGACTCTAAACACCACAATAACAACACACCCCGAGTCTAAACACCACAATAACACCACACCCCGAGTCTAAACACCACAATAACAACACACCCCGAGTCTAAACACCACAATAACACCACACCCCGAGTCTAAACACCACAATAACACCACACCCCGAGTCTAAACACCACACCCCGAGTCTAAACACCACACCCCGAGTCTAAACACCACAATAACACCACACCCCGAGTCTAAACACCACAATAAACACCACAACTAAAACCACACCCCGAGTCTAAACACAGTCTAAATACACACCACACCCCGAGTCTAAACACCACAATAACACCACACCCCGAGTCTAAACACCACAATAACACACCCCGAGTCTAAACACACCACAATAACACCACACCCCGAGTCTAAACACCCACGATAAAACATAACACACACCCCGAGTCTAAACACACCACAATAACAACCACACCCCCCCGATAACACACACCCCGAGTCTAAAACCACACCCCGAGTCAAACACCACAATAACACCACACCCCGAGTCTAAACACCACAATAACACAACACACCCCGAGTCTAAACACCACAATAACAACACACACCCCGAGTCTAAACACCACAATAACACACACCCCGAGTCTAAACACCACAATAACAACACACCCCGAGTCTAAACACCACAATAACACACACCCCGAGTCTAAACACCACAATAACACACACCCCGAGAGTCTAAACACCACAATAACAACACACCCCGAGTCTAAACACCACAATAACAACACACCCCGAGTCTAAACACCACAATAACAACACCCCGAGTCTAAACACCACAATAACAACACACCCCGAGTCTAAACACCACAATAACACACACCCCGAGTCTAAACACCACAATAACACCACACCCCGAGTCTAAACACCACAATAACAACACACCCCGAGTCTAAACACCACAATAACAACACACCCCGAGTCTAAACACCACAATAACAACACACCCCGAGTCTAAACACCACAATAACACCACACCCCGAGTCTAAACACCAAAATAACACCACACCCCGAGTCTAAACACCACAATAACAACACACCCCGAGTCTAAACACCACAATAACAACACACCCCGAGTCTAAACACCACAATAACAACACACCCCGAGTCTAAACACCACAATAACACCACACCCCGAGTCTAAACACCACAATAACAACACACCCCGAGTCTAAACACCACAATAACAACACACCCCGAGTCTAAACACCACAATAAACCACACCCCACAATAAACACCACCCCGAGTCTAAACAACACCCCGAGTCTAAACACCACAATAACACCACCCGAGTCTAACACAATAACACCACACCCCGAGTCTAAACACCACAATAACACCACACCCGAGTCTAAACACCACAATAACACACACACCCCGAGTCTAAACACCACAATAACACCACACCCCGACACACACCCCGAGTCTAAACACCACAATAACACACCACACAGTCTAAACACCACAATAACAACACACCCCCGAGTCTAAACACCACAAAACACCACACACCCGAGTCTAAACACCACACCACACACCCCGAGTCTAAACACCACAATAACCACACCCCGAGTCTAAACACCACAATAACAACACCCCGAGTCTAAACACCACAATAACAACACAATAAACACACACCCCGAGTCTAAACACCACAATAACACCACACCCCGAGTCTAAACACCAAATAACACACACACCCGAGTCTAAACACACAATAACAACACACCCCGAGTCTAAACACCACAATAACACACACACCCCGAGTCTAAACACCACAATAACAACACACCCCGAGTCTAAACACCACAATAACACCACACCCCGAGTCTAAACACCAAAATAACACCACACCCCGAGTCTAAACACCACAATAACAACACACCCCGAGTCTAAACACCACAATAACACCACACCCCGAGTCTAAACACCAAAATAACACCACACCCCGAGTCTAAACACCACAATAACAACACACCCCGAGTCTAAACACCACAATAACACCACACCCCGAGTCTAAACACCAAAATAACACCACACCCCGAGTCTAAACACCACAATAACACCACACCCCGAGTCTAAACACCACAATAACAACACACCCCGAGTCTAAACAGCCATCCTTTGATCCTAAAGGTCATTACAGAGAATCATATGATAATGAGCTGAACTAGTGCACTATGTAGTGAATACGGTGCATCTTGAGACGCGCAGGCTGGCGACCTCTGACCCCGAAGTTCCTGAAAAGTTAAATTTAAAGTTTTTAATAAAACCAAACAACGTTACCAATGAAATATCATACAGCTAAATTATTGTTTAAATAAGTATTTATAAAAGAATAAACGCTGTTAATATAACGTAAAAAAAAACACTATAAGTTTGATTCTTTATACAAGTGAGCAATTCAAATAAAGTCAAATGAACATTTAGACAAATTTAATTGTTTTAATTAATCTAATTGAAGATCAATTTAATTTGTTGATAAATAATTTTGACTTTAAGCGAAACGAGTGAACGCTGAGGTTTATAGTGTATCACCGGGGTTCACCGGTAGGTGGCGCCAAACCGAGACTCCTCTGTAGAACTCAGCCATTAGAACACCGAGGAAGCGGCAGCGTCATGGCGGCGGGTTCTGCGGGTTCTGCGGGGTGTGAGCATTATAAACGCCGCTGTTTACTGCAGGTGACTGACCATCCGCTGCACTGCGGGCTGTTAATGAAGGACATTCATATGGACTTACAGCTAGCAGGATCTTGAGCAGGTTCTCCTGCAGCTCTCTGGGTGGGAGGTGCGGGAGCTGCTGGAGGGCGAGGTTTGGGGTGTTTGGAGTTTATGGGGTTTCATAACGCTGTCTCGTTCCACATGCACTGTACTGTACTTTAATCTGTAGTTTAATCTGTAGACTGTAGTTTAAGCTGTAGTTTGAGCTGTGGTTTAAGCTGTGGTTTAAGATGTGGTTTAAAATGTAGTTTAAGCTGTAGTTTGAGCTGTGGTTTAAAGTGTAATTTAAGATGAAGTTTAAAGTGTTGTAATGTAAAATAAATGTAATATTTGAGTAGGCTCCGTGCTGTGGGAAGTTCTATGTGTGTCGGTTCTGCCATGACGAGTCAGAGAATCATCAGATGAACCGATTCCAGGTCACAGTGGTGAAATGTGCAGAGTGTGAGGAGGTGCAGCAGGTACACACACACACACACACACACACACACACACACACACGGGGCTTTAGTTACATCCCATAGTTCTCTCATCATTATTTGTATGTAAACGTGTTCTGTGGAGCGGTACCTCTGACGGCTGCCTTCATTCAGGTTCAGGTTATTTATTTCTGTCGTGTTTTTATAACAGAACGTCGTCACAAAGCAGCTTTACAGAATGAAACGCCTTTAAACCCCAGAGAGCGAGCTGAAGCAACAGCGGCAAGACAAAACTCCCTGTTATGTTGATATTTAAGGAAGAAACCTTGTGAGGACCGAGACTCAGTGGGGGACTCGTCCTCCTGAGCGGCCGGACAGCAACAACAGTGTAGGACAGACATGTCCAGATATTAAACAACCTTGCTCTCAGGTTCTGTTAGGTTCTGTCCGGTTCTGTCTGTGGTAATGTTCACACAGATCAGAGGATCTCCTCATAGTGTTTGTTTCATCTCAGGGGGGTTCATCCACACCAAACTCACCAACAGGAAAGGGCCTTCCCCAAACTGTTCTCATGTCATCACCTTGTGTTTGATTCCATACTGAGACTGAATTGTGTGTGCGTGTGTGTGTGCGTGTGTGTGTGCGCGTGTGTGTGTGCGCGTGTGTGTGCGCGTGTGTGTGCGCATGTGTGCGCGTGTGTGTGTGTGTGTGTGTGCGCGTGCGCGCGTGTGTGTGTGTGTGTGTGTGTGTCAGGTGCAGCAGGTGTGTGGTGCATGCGGGGTGCAGTTCAGTGAGTATTACTGCGCAGTGTGTCACCTGTACGATGAAAACAAGCAGCAGTTCCACTGTCAGCCGTGCGGCATCTGCAGGTGAGACGAATTAGAACCCTGACCCTGACCCTAACGTGAGTGTGTCGGACCGCAGGCGGGTTGGTGTGCGTGCTCAGATGGAGGTGTTGGTGTTGCAGGATCGGACCCAGAGAGAACTTCTTCCACTGTGAGAAATGCAATCTGTGTTTAGGGAACGAGCTTCAGGGGAAGCACAAGGTGAGCGGTCAGACTGAGGGTCAGATGTTCAGCCATCAGCTGGAACCCATCATCAACCGTCTGTCTGTGTGTGTGTGTGTGTGTGTGTGTGTGTGTGTGTGTGTGTCAGTGTGTGGAAAACGTCTCGAGACAGGACTGTCCCGTCTGTATGGAGGATATTCACACGTCCAGAATCAACGCTCAGGTTCTGTCCTGCGGTCACCTGCTGCACGGGTGGGTTCTGAACCTAATGACTGATCTGATATCAGAGGACCGCACTAAAGCGTGTGTGCGTGCGTGCGTGTGTGTGTGTGTGTGTGTGTGTGTGTGTGTGTGTTTTAGGACATGTTTTAAGCAGATGATAAAGAATGGGTGAGTTTTAATTCTATAATCAGACTGAACACATGAAGTTTACGGTTCCGTGGGAGAACATGCCCCCCCCCCCCCCGTCCCCAGGTTGCTGCGGTGTCCTCTGTGTGTACACTCGGTGGGGAACATGAAGGAATGCTGGGACAGGATGGATGAAGAGATCGCTCAGTCCCCGATGCCTCCGGAGTACAAAAACAAAGAAGTGAAGGTGGAGAACCTTTATATCAGAACTCTGTATCTCAGCTGCTGTTCTACATCAGATCTCCATGGTACACTGTGTGTGTGTGTGTGTGTGTGTGTGTGTGTGTGTGTGTAGATCCTGTGTAATGACTGTCAGAGTCGCAGTACTGTGGAGTTCCATGTTCTGGGGATGAAGTGCGGCAGCTGCGGTTCCTACAACACCTCCCAGGACTGATCAGAACGTCCTCACACCCCAACGCCTCCGTCTCACAGTCCTGCTCATGGTTCTCCACCCAGTCTCTTCGTCTCACAGTCCTGCTCATGGTTCTCCACCCAGTCTCTTCGTCTCACAGTCCTGCTCATGGTTCTCCACCCAGTCTCTCCGTCTCAGTCCTGCTCATGGTTCTCCACCCAGTCTCTCCTGATCACAGTGAATCAGACCCCCTGCTCTTGAACTCAGATTTACATCAGACTTTCTCAGTGATGTAGCTCTGAGGTTCTCCTCAGGTCATGGATTAGGTGCTGTACAGGGTGGAACCATTGTATGAAGTTCTGAATGTAATGTTGGTGCTGTTTATTAGAAGCTTCATTAAAACTCGTTACTCTGAAACGATGCTTTGTTAATGAGCTCATCTGATTCCAGAGTGAAGCTGAGGTCGGGGGGGAGGGGTGTGACCTCTGAACCTGGTTTACAACAATGCACACCCTTCACACCCCCCCCCCCACCATCACAAACAAACTGAAATATTAAAGTCAGCAGATTTACTCACTGTCTCCCCCCTGTGGAAGAGTAGACACAGGTCTCATTAAACCTGGAGTGACATCACAGCATGTTTGATCTGTTACCACGTGGTAGAACATGTGCCACCATCACAAGTTGACTTCAGATTAAAACCACAAAAATAATAATTCCAGTGAGGATAAAGTTTTACATTAGGAAGGATTTAAAAATCTAAAGTCAACATGCAGAGTGGCTTTATTTTAGTTATAATGGCAGCAAGTGAAGATCCTGCCCCACTGCTGACCAACCTGCTGCTTACACAGGCTGAAGGACATGAGGAACTAACCAGAACCTCAAGTACCAACCTCATTTAACAGCTTTTTTTTTTTTAAAGAAAAAAGAAAACCCAGACACAGTAGCTTCAGTTTTCATGTTTATTTCATACAGCATCATGTGGGTCATTACAGTTCCTTTGGGTTCTGAGGAGAGGAACCCATCAGGAAGCATCTCCTGAGCATCTCTGCAGTCAGCTGGCCTGAGGGTTCTCCGGGTCTTTGTTCTGTTGAGTGGATGTGGTCACCGTGTTACCCAGATCCCTCATACTGGTTTCCCTGACGATCGGTCTCGACTGTCTGCAAACCCAAACAGAACCACAAGGTCAGTCACTTTAAAGGAGAACCTTCAGCTGAACAAGGTTCTAACTGAAGGGGTCACTGATGTGAAGTATATAAACAGAACATGTTCTAACTGCAGACCATTTCCTCTGAATGCAATGCTGTGATATTTCAGGGTGCACAGGTGTGAATGGAGAGCCAGGTTACCCTGTACAAGCTTACCTCTGATCAGCTGCTTTCTTCTTGCGTGCGATTCCAATAACAGCACCGAGGACCACCACGGCCACGCCCAGTCCAACAGCGGCATAGACCACGGGCCCTGGTAACGCCCCCCCGGCCTGCGTCTCGCAGTGCTCACCTGAGAAACCGCTCACACACTGGCACACCGTCTCCCCTCCCTGCACCACACACTCCCCGTTGCCGTTACACAGCCTCGTCCCACACGTCGAGTCCACGCCCTCCACTCGGACGTCCACCTCAGAGGACCGGTTTTTAAGCAAAAGACCTTCATCCAGCAAGTTGGGTTTAGTGGGGCGTCGGGATTTTGGAGACTGTGGTTTGGCGCCGGCTCCACCCTTCACTTTGTCGAGTGGAGTTTTACCTGGAACACCTGACCATGCAACAGTTACACACAGGGGTGGACTCAGACGCCTTTAGAACATTCATGACTTAAACTTACAGATCTCATCTGATCCATCGGCGCAGTCCAAGTTCCCATCACAGAACCTCTTGTGGGAAATGCACTCCTCTCCACGGAGACATGACTCTGAACCAGCCGGGCATCGCGGGTCGACCGCACACTTGGTCTCACCGTTAAGGAGGAACCCACGTCCACAGCCACAGGTTCTCCCACCTGGTGTGGGTAGGCACAACTGAGCACACCCACCGTTCTCCTTCCCACAGGAACTGGTACCTGGAATGACAAGTTCTGGTTCCTATAGCAGCTTTAAGTTTATTATAAGAAACCCAGATGAAGACCACACTGGCATCATGTTTCAGAGGTAAGGTTCAAACAGAGTGCAGTACCATTCTGACTCAGTCTACTGAAGGCCTTCACACCAAGAACCTCCTCCTTCACCTCGAACCAGAGTGTCGCTGTCTGTTGATCCTCACTGATCCAGCACTTGGTGGAACCTGAAGGAACATCATGTTAGATGGACAGACCGCAGACAGTCCAATAAAGGCTGAAGATGAACCCACCAGTTCCTGTGAGCCACACCAGGAGTTTGTTGGATAACGTAAAGGCAACCACAGGTTCTGCAGTCTCAACCGATTTAAACCCAGAGCCGTCAACACCAACGGAACCAATGAGGCCAAGACCTGAGGACCAAACAAACCCACCCCAGAGGTGCAGTATGGGCAACAATCCATGCTACAGGATCTGATATCATCGTCACTGTTGGTTTATTGTTCATAAGGGTTTCAGATTGAACACTTACTCGTGTCGGCCCAGTAGAGCCGGTTCCCTTCATCAGACAGGCTCAGGGAGACTGGACTCTTGGCCCCGTCCCAAACCACAGTCCTGCTGGCTCCGTCCATGTTGGCACACTCCAGCAGGGTGCTGGTTCCCTGCAGATCTGCGTTACTGTAACAGAGGCGTCCTGACGGAGGGTGCAGGGTGATGGAGTGCACCACACCCATCTGCTCACCCAGGATCAGAGTGGTGTGGGTTCCATTGGCGGAGGTAACGTACACCCCAGGCTGGTCCATGACGCTCCAGAAGACGTTCAGAGTGGTGTAATCCACCGCCAGCGCAGCGACCATGCCCTTCTTTAACCCAAACAGAGTCCCGTGTCGTGCTACGGTGGCCTCTCTGAGCTTAAAGAGGCTCATGGTGGCACCAGCAACATCCCACACATACAGCTTCTGTTCCCGCAGAACCAGGTCCACGACTGAGGCCTGCTTCACATTTGGGAGGTCCAGTCTCTGATGCTCCGGCCAATCAGAGAGGCCGACCGCTGCAGGAACGTTCTGCATGTGTACCTGTAACAGGAGGAGTCTTCAGGGTTAGCCCTGCATCGGTGCACAATCAGACCTGAGCAGCATGTCTGCATGTACCTGTGACAGTGCTGTGGGCAACACCAACAGGAGGAGGGTGGAGTCTCCAGCTTCAGAACAAGTCAGACCGTCTTTAGCCAGCACCATAGGTGGAGGACACTTGCACACTCCGACCAGGCCAGGCGCCAGTACACACTGATGAGAGCACGGCTTTGAGTCACATGGGTTCTCCGTAATGGGCTGCAGCAACTCATGGACCATCTGAAGAACAAGTAGAACCATGGAACCAGCAAACAGAACTGAAAACCAAGCTCTTCATTTGTCCTGCACACACACCTTGAGACCACGTGGCTGACCGGGTCGTTTCAGGAGAACCTGACTCTGCTTTCCTGTGAGCTTGTTGGCGTACTGTATGGTTCCTTGACTTGGATCTGACCAGTACATCATGTCTCCAATTACAGCCAATGAGAATGGACTAGGTGTGTCCAGCTGCAGGACCTGTTAGAACATACACATCAGCCTGACAGCCTGGTTCCTGACCCATGTGAAGGTTCATCTATAGTTTGGTTCAGGAGAAGATATCTACCTTCACATCATCTCCATCCAGTGTGGCTGAGCCAATGCAGTGCAGCTCCTCATCAGTCCAGTAGAGGCGCTCCTGCAGAGGATCCACAGCTAAACCTGCAGGAGAACGTAGAGAACGCCGCACCAGCGTCCGTCTGTCAGACCCATCCATTCCTGCTCGCTCGATCTGAGGTTCAGCACCAGCCTGGGACCAGAACATCAGCCTGCACACACGGCATGCTGGGACATTAAGACGGCAGACCCTCGTTAAGCACTGTATTGATCAGCCGTCCTCAGACAGGAAGTGGACTGAAACGGGACAGGCTTGACGTTAAGATCGCTCCAGAACAGGAACTGAACTCACCCTCTCTGAGGCATCAGGACCATGGACCGTGGAGCCTCCACGTCAACGACCACCACAGGAGACCTCTCTGAACCCTCCAGCCTCACCATGTTGATTCGCCCCTCAGCCCCGTCGGTCCAGTACAGGCTCCGCCCCACCCAGTCCACCGCCAGACACGCCACCTTCACACCTACAGGACGGGGGTCAGCAGGTCCCGGATCAGTCAGCATGAGCGTGTTCGGGTGCTCCTCACCTGAGATCAGGGTTCCTCTGCTCGTCTGATCCAGAGCGATCCAGTTCACAGCGTCACCGTTGCTCCAGTACACCTTCTGCTCCCGCCAATCAAAATCCACACAGACCACCGGCTGCTCCTCAGCCACCAGGAGAACATCTGGACTGGACATCCTGAGATCCAGGAGGAGCAGATCCTTCTGTACCGATGCCAGCAGGTACACCTGACCTGAGACCAGCAAGTGAGGACCATGATCACTGGATATTAAAGTTCAAAGTGTTTCAAAATAAAGGATCATTTTTTTGATTGTGGTGCAACACTCAGAACCTTCAGTACTGGGTTCAGGATCTGAGGACGAGGTTCTCCACTGCAGAGTGATACCTGTGATGTTGCAGGTGTGTCCATCAGCCTCCAGAACGTATCCAGGGTTACAGGAGCACCGGAACGAGCCCTCAGAGTTGGTACAGGAGTGAGAACACCTGCGGGGCGTGGTCAGGCACTCGTCCACATCCACACAGGTTACACCTCCATCCACAGAATCAAAGCCCTCCCTGCACAAACAACGCTACACCCCCACACAGTCAGGACTACAGCGCCACCCTGTGGTCCTGTAACTAGTGTTACAGATCACCACCTACTTTTCCAGTGGGTGTCGTGTGGCACACATGCATGCACTCCGATTGGTCAGCGCACACGTCACTCGCACAGTCTCCGCCTTCATCTGAAGCATCCTGGCATTCAGTCAGGCCGTTGCAGAGAACGGACGGGTCCAGGCACTCCCCACTCCCACAGCGGAACCGGTCAGCAGGGCACGGAACGGCAGCACCTAAAACGAGCACGCTCAGAACCTCAAACCTCACCTCGACCATCCAGCAGGGGTCAGTCTCACTCACAGCTGCGCTCGTCACTCTCGTCTCTGCAGTCTTTGGTTCCATCGCAGCGCCAGCTTTGGGGAACGCACTGCGTCCCAGACGCACATCGCCACTGAAACTGCCCGCACTGAAGTCCATCCTCCTCACAGTTCTGCACACACGGAACACCAACGCTGGAGGAACGCCCATATCAATGAAGCTCCGCCTCCAAACCGCCAGAGCCACGTCTAATCGCAGTGACGTCATAAGGTTTCAACAAGGATGAACTTGGAACCTGTTCGTCAGAGCCATCCCTGCAGTCCGCCTGCCCGTCGCAGAGCGCCTGGCGCAGCACACACTCCTCGCTCTGAGGACAGAGCCACTGATCCCGGCGGCACTGGGTCCGGGCCCCGCAGCCGTCCTCGTCGGAGCGGTCCCTGCAGTCGGGGTGCCCGTCGCACTTCACACTGAGGGCCACACACTGTCCACTGCTGCAGGGGAACTCTGCACTGCTGCAGCGCTCCTGTCCTGCACCCGGAGACGAGACACCGTCAGAACCTCAGGACAGGTCACCTCACGGCTGTACATCACGTTACACACTCGTACCGCAGTCCGCTTCGTCGCTGCCGTCTGTGCAGTCGGTCTCGCCATCGCAGACGAAGGCCTGAGAGAGGCAGTGCTTTTTGTCGCAGCGGTGAGGACAGCCGTCCTCCGGGGTGAAGCAGCCGTCCTCATCCGATTGGTCCCGACACTGAGCGACGCCGTCACACATCTGCCCCCTCTCGATACACTGCTTACCGCGAGTGCACTGGAACTGCCCTGCAGACAGACGGGCCACGCCCAGGGTCACCACTGCAGACTGAGGTTCTCACCACAGCCACAGAACAGGTCCAGAACCGGTGAAGACCATGAGGCTCTGCTCTAACAAACCAAACTCAGTACAGAGCTCGTACCAGCCTCACACTCCAGCGCACACTCCTCCTCATCAGAACCGTCGGGACAGTCGTCCTCGCCGTCACACACGTGCTCGTAGCGGAGACACATGCTGAGGTCCTTACAGGCTTTGGATCCATGTGGGCAGTACAGCGGAACCCGGCTGCCCGGCTCCCCCGCTGGGCTGGGTGTGGTGAGGGGCAGCGGCGGTTTCGGTTCCTCGCCGGTCGATTTGAAGGTCTCCTCGTCTGTTCAGAAGTGAGGGTTCAGATTAAAGCCCTCATCGGGGGGGGGGGGGGGGGGGGGGGGGATGACGCAGGGGGTGAGAGGCTGCTCTTACCGCAGTCGGCCTCGTCGCTGCCGTCTGCGCAGTCCTGCTCTCCATCGCAGAGGAACGACCTCAAGAGGCAGTGCTTCTTATCACAGCGGTGATCACAGCCTCCATCAGGGGTGGAGCAGCCGTCCTCGTCTGACCCGTCCTGACACTGCACCACGTCATCACACAGCTCCGTCCTCTCGATACACATCTGTCCATGTGAGCACTGGAACTGACCTGAGATCAGCACACACACACACCGTTCACACACACACCTGCACACGGTCAGGGCTCCAGGACATCAGGACTTACTCAGACTGCACTCCGCAGTGCATCCATCTTCATCAGAACCATCAGCGCAGTCCCGTTCTCCATCACACCGATGGGTGTACAGGACGCAGTCCGAGCCGTCCTTACAGGAGAACTGTCCAAACTTACAGCGCGGGGTCTCCTGAGCCAGCAGAGGGCCCCCTGCACACAAACACAACCAGAGCCTGTACACACACACACACACCACCAGCTCACACACACACTCCATCAGAGTGAGGTTCCTGAACCCCTGAGGTTCCTGAACCCCTGAGGTTCGGCTTTGAGGCTCATTCTGAACTTAAATGGACTTCAGGATGAACCAGAACACGTGATCAGCCTCTGACGTCATTAAGAGCCCGGTCCCGGGTTCGAACCCACCTTGCAGAAGAACAGTGAGGGTCCAGAGCGCGAGGCTCAGCTCCCACGCCAGCCACGCAGTGTGCATCGTTAATCACACCCCACGAGCGCGCGCGGCCGCTTTTATCCACGCCGCGCGCGCGCGCGCACACGCCCCTAATTACATCCAATTAACTGTTCGCGCGCTCCCGGGTTTTAATTTAAGACTCCCGCGGACCACGCTCGTGAACGCAATCAGTGACGTCACAGCCGATTTCGCACGAGACTGAATGAAAGTCTTAAAAACACAAAGCCGTGTCGTCATCATGACGCGTGTTCATTACTGTACTGTTCACACGTTAATAAAGCATACATCATTATACATTTAATATGTTAATGAGGCTTATTTTAATGTTAAAATTAAGATCGTATTCCCAGAATGAGTTAATCATGATCAATAATCTCATTAAAGAGTTAAATGAGATAAATGTGAGATCGGTGGCGATATAACATTCATTCATTCATTCATTATCTCCCTCTTTATCCTCTATTAGGGTCGCGGTGGGGTTCCCCATGCCCATCCAGGGGAGAACGTTTCGGGCGCTGGGCAGATAGACCCAGGACAGGGCGCCAATCCATCGCTGGGCAGGCGATATAACAGTTTGGTTAATTAAGATGTTAATAATTAGCGAGTTTAATATTGTAAACTTTCTATTTTCATGTTGAACAC
>JAFMOC010000423.1:225000-242500 GCA_019802505.1 Corydoras sp. C115
AATCAGGTGTGTAATCAGGTGTGTAATCAGGTGATGTTCTGTGTTCAGGGGTACAGTGTGGCGCCCCCCCCTCATTCCCTCAAACCGTCATCTCATGGGACGGCCTGAAGAGCGTGGGGGATGAGGCGCACTATCGGTGTGTGGATGGGTTCTCTAACCCCGGTACTGAGAGCGTGAGTGTCTGTACTGTCAGAGGAACCTGGAACCTTCTGCGGTTCCCGTGTACAGGTACGTTTTTAACGTCTTCTCTCTAACCTTTAGATCCCGCAGATTAAACACTGAATGTGGTGTTTGTGGTTCTGTATCAGAAATCCGCTGCGGCTCTCCACCTCGTCTCCCTCATGCTGTATTATTATGGGATGGCAGCACAAAGAGCGGGTCCGTAGTGCAGTATGTGTGTGAACCAGGGCGTGGCGCTGTGGGAACAGGAAGTGTGTCAGAATGCAGCGTCCGCGGGCAGTGGACACAAACCAACCTCACCTGTGAAGGTGCTCAGACTGCACCTCCACCTGCACCTGCACATGCATCTCCACCTGCACCTGCACCTCCATCTGCACATGCATCTCCACCTGCACCTGCACCTCCATCTGCACCTGCACCTCCACCTGCACCTGCACCTGCACATGCATCTCCACCTGCACCTGCACCTCCATCTGCACATGCATCTCCACCTGCACCTGCACCTCCATCTGCACCTGCACCTCCACCTGCACCTGCACCTGCACATGCATCTCCACCTGCACCTGCACATGCATCTCCACCTGCACCTGCACCTCCATCTGCACATGCATCCCCACCTGCACCTGCACCTGCACATGCACCTCCATCTGCACATGCATCTCCACCTGCACCTGCACCTCCACCTGCACATGCATCTCCACCTGCACCTGCACCTGCACCTGCACCTCCACCTGCACATGCACCTCCACCTGCACATGCACCCCCACCTGCACCTGCCCCTGCACATGCACCTGCACATGCACCTCCACCTCCACCTGCACATGCACCTTCACCTGCACCTGCACCTGCCCCTCCACCTGCACCTGCCCCTGCACCTTTGGCTGAATCACAGCAGGGTTATAATCCCTGAAAATCCCCGAAAACAGAAACCATCAGAACCTAAATGACCTGATGTTGACCTTTTATCCCGTGTTTAAAACTTTCTATTTGAATTCTCTTTGCAGAGATCCTCTGCTCTGACCCCCCTGTGCTGCCCCACAGTGGTCACCTGTGGAATGGCAGTGTATCTGTTAACAGCTCTGTGGTTTATTACTGTAAGGAAGGATTTTATTCGGCGTCAGGACTAAATAAATCTGTGTGCAGTGAGAACGGTTCATGGAGTGAAGTCACTCTGTCATGTCGAGGTAAAGTTCATCCAATAAACACATTTCTGCCGCCAAACGAGGACAAAACAAATACACTATATGGACAACAGTATTGGGACACGCTTCTTAATCATTCCGGTTCATTCAGTCCCACTGTGACTGTTTGCCATGGACTCTGGACCCCCAGGTTTGTGGGACCCTTTAGAAGGGTCTACTCTAAGTATAATGATGCCGTTTAATTTGTAAGGGTGGAGTCAGACCGCGAGCCACTGCACAAAGCAAGGTCCATAAAGACACGGCTGGGTGGGTGAGTCCTGACTGCAACCCCATCCATCACCCTTACAATGAGTCAGACCCGAGATTCTGAATCAGGTTCTATCGGTGTCTGACCTCACGAATGCTATTTCCCCCCAGACCCACTCCAAATATTTGTAGAAATCCTTTCCAATAGAATGGCAGCTGTTTATAACTGCAGTTCAGCTCCGTCTTAAAAGAGGATTCAATATTTATTCTGGAGCTGTAGTGGAAGTGTAGCTGTCTCAATAATTTTGTTCCTATGGGGAATCATATCCATAAATCCATCTGCACCCCTGTTTAATTCGACTGAATCAGCTGAATGAACCTTTAAACCTGCCCCCTGACCTCTTTCTCTGCAGAGATCTTATGCCCTGACCCTCCTGTGCTGCCTCACAGTGGTCGGTTGTGGAACGGCAGCCTGCATGTTAACAGTTCAGTGGTTTATTACTGTAATGAAGGATATTCTGCAGTGGAAGGAGACAGTCAGTCCTTCTGCACTGTGAACGGTTCGTGGAGTGAGGCTGCTCTTGTGTGTCGAGGTAAAACGAGTTTAATGGACGTTTGATAGACCATCAGAGTGCTGTGTTATTCTGTCCTCATTATGTTTCTGCATCGCAGCAATGATACCATTAAACTCATTATCAGCTTCTGATTTACTCATCACAGTGTGATGATGATGGAATGCTTTAGAACAATCTGTTCCTTTTTCTTATTGAACATTCAGTTCACTTCTGAATAATAATATGATCTGCTCCTCTGGTCTGTTAGAACGTGTATCTGTGTTTCTGTAAACTGGTTCTGAATGTTAAAGTGTGTGTGTGTGTGTGTGTGTGTGTGTGTGTGTGTGTGTGTGTAGAGGTGCAGTGTGGCGTGCCCTCCCGGTTCCCTCATGCTGTGATGTTGTGGAGTGGTGTGAGGGATGTGGGTGCTGCAGTGCATTATAAGTGTGATGAAGGTTTTTATAACACTGGAGCTGAGGATGTGAGTGTGTGTATGAGCGGAGGAACCTGGAGCCCCCTGCACTTCCTGTGTGGAGGTAATGTGGAGCTTCATCTTTCTTTTCCTGATGCTGATGCTGATGTGCAGAACCGTACAGTGTGTGTGATTACTCTGATGAATCCTCTTCATTAAGGAGCTCATTCATGTTCTAGACCTGACCGCCTGAGGAAAGTCTGAATAATGTTTGTAGCCTATCCCAGCGCAGAATCCCAGTCATTTTTTTACTAATCACAGGAGATCATGTCTGCTTCATTCCATGTTCCATACACTCCCCAACATCAGTGTGAGGTGTTATTAAAGCGCTGCAGGTGGAACATGTGTTCAGGTGTTCCAGGTACAGAACATCAAAGACAGAGGCTCGCTCTCTCCATGACCCCTGACTCACCTCACAGGACCATCAGCTGATTAAAGCTGCTGCTCCAAGGCTGTTACATAATGTTACTTTAATATCCTGAAAGGTGTGTGTGTGTGTGTGTGTGTGTGTGTGTGTGTGTGTGTGTGTGTGTGCAGAAGTGGATTGTGGTAAACCCCCCAGTCTCTCTAACACACTGCTGTTGTGGAATGGAACCTCGACTCTGGGTTCCGTGGCTCTGTATCACTGTGTCACTGGGTATCAGAGTGTGGGTGCTGGTGTGAGTGTGTGCAGCTCTGACAGCAAGTGGAGCTCCATCCACATGCGATGTAAAGGTACACACACACACACACACACACACACACACACACACACACACACACACACACCCAGGCTGTGGTTTAAACATGTAGAAACTCTCCGTTTGGAAGCTGTCGTTCACGGTGACCACACTCTCAGTTCTCTCTGATCCACAGCCTCCTGTGGTCCTGTCCCAGAGCTTCCAAATGTCCGAGTGCTCTGGGGAAATGGCTCCTTGGTCGTGCATCGATGTATTAAAGGCTACTACAGCCGAACAGGAAGTGACACATCGGTGTGTGACGTCACAGGAAGATGGAGGGTTGCCACCCTGCAGTGCAGAGGTACATTCACCTTTAATTCTGTTCTGATTGAATGAAGGCCCCGTGTTATCGTTTTGTTGTTTTCTGTTTGGGTCAGAGCTGAAGTTCAGAGTGGAGGGGTTGGAGGTGATGAATGAGAAATGTCTGCGCTGGAGGGTCGCGCCCGAGACTCCACACAGAGAACAGTACACAGTGCGTATATTTACACTGGAACTGCCCTCAGACTCAGCAATGAAATGATGACCGAACCTGAAGAGCTGTATGAGAACCTGAGCGCTCGGTTTAGTGACCGCAGGGTGTGTGTACAGGTGGAGTTTGTAGGAGTGAGAGATTTTGATCCGGCGTTTCGGGATAAGAGTAGAAAAGTGTTCAGCTCTGCAGTGTCTCGTCCTTCACTGTGTTTAAACCTAAACCCCATCGCCAACTACACCATCACTGTCACTGCAAACAGCACCGGAGACACGGCCACTGTTACGGCCAATACCACTCTACCAGGTACACACACACACACACACACACACACTTCACTCAATCCAACTCTGTCTTTGCAATGTGAACCAGGTTCTTCTGTCCAACATCAGTGTCTGACCTCACAAATGTTCTGTTCTTCAGAGCCACCTGCCCCTGAGGTCTGGTACACTGAGATCAGTACACAGTTACCCACGCTGCGATTACGAAGAAGATCCACCAACAGCCTTGATCCCATATGGTACAGACCACACACTCAGTCAGTGTCTCTCTCAATCTGTGTGATTAAGCCTCCTGATGATAGCTCTGGATTATATCCATGCTCACCTGTGTGCAGTGTGTATCAGGTGATGGTGGTGCCGGTGGAGGGTGTGCTGGTGTTTGAGTGCAGCTCCACGCTGTTGTGTCACGGTGAGTATGTGGCGGCTCAGCTGAAGCTCAGTGAGATCGGTTTGGATGTGAACTTTACACTGGGAGATGGAGAACGACATGGAGGGTTCTACAACATGCCATTGGAGAATGGACAAGATTATTACATCATACTGCGCAGCGTCTGTACCTGGGCTCAGGTGATTCTACACTTATTATCTCTAGATGTGTAGCTGTTATTTATTTCATTAGTACATTTCATTACATTCATAGTGTGTGTGTGTGTGTGTGTGTGTGTGTGTGTGTGTGTGTGTGTGTGTGTGTGTGTGTGTGTGTGTTTCAGTTGAGAAAGCAGTCTTGCTTTATCTGGGCCAAAGCTGCTGGTGAGAGTTTAATAAATTATTATTATTATAATCATTAATGACATTATTATTATTTTTCATTTTAAGACACTTTTTCAAGTTATGTTATTACCACACTACTTTATATGAATCTAATTAATAAAGATACAAAAACATGTGACCATTACATCAAACAACAGTTAACAAAAAAGTTAAAATCCAATCAGAATTAAGACCAAATGGATTTTAAATTCAGTTAAAAGTTTAAACTATAGAGTGTCCAGTGATACATTGTTTTTCTGCAGGGACGTCCTACGCGACGCAGATAGCAGCCGTGGTGACCTTCGGCTCCATCGGCGCTCTGGGGGTCTTCAGTGCCACGGCTTACTGCTTCAGCTGGTGGGAATCTGACTTCAACACTGATTTACTGTTTCTAATGCACTCTTATCTAAACTATGAACAGACCAAATATTAAAAATGAAAATGTGACATGTTAATGTTTAATAATTACACTTTCTGTTTTGTTTAATGCTGCAGGTTTTGGAAATCACACATCATCTGATGGTTTAAATTAAAATATAATTTTGGTTGAACATGTCTGAAGTGTTTTTAATGTAACTTTTATCACCATCTTTCGGTGTTTTAAAGTGTACCGAATGTTCAAACTCATACTGAGAGTAGATTCTAAATACCGCTATTAGAATTTTTATACAATTTATTTCAATAATTACGGAATTTTTAATTATTAAAAATATGATTAAAAAACAAAGTTGTGGTAATGAGAGTGTAAGGAGAGGAGCCGATTCCAAAGATCCACAGAGTCGACTCTGTTCTGCGCGACTCTGTTCTGCGCGATGCTGCGGGTGTGTTTCAAATCTCACCTTGGCTCACTTATTAGTGTGCCTAAATAGTACTCTGCCGCCATGCTATACAATAGGCAGCTGGGTGTGATATAGTGAGGCTCGTGTCGGTTTGAGACACGGATTGCGCGTAAGGCTTAAGTTTGTGAAGCGCTGAGAGAAAAAACCCAACGATCGACGTTTTTCGACAGTTGAACCATAAACTTCATTTTTACAAGTTTCTCCGAGTTATAACAACTTCTTTAGTTAAACAACGTTCGATTTTCCTTACATCCTTAAAGTTAAGCTTGGCATTTATTAATTGGTTTTATAATAATAATAATACAACCCCGTTAACTATTCAGGTGAGAGGTGATCCAGTTATCTGTGGTTTTAATCTTTGCTTTGCTTATGATGTTCAGAAGCTTTTTTCACTTAATCTTTTTATATGATGACCATTTTAAACAGGGTTTATAAAATAAAGTTTCACGAGGTGATTATAACCAACAACCAGGAATGTTCTCAGTGGTTAAATATCGAGGCATTGATTACAACTATGAGGTACATTCACTTTGTTACACAAAAAGTTTCTCCTTATATTTTAATTGTTCAGTATACAGCAAATTACATTTAGAACAATGTGTGAACTTCTGATCTGTTGACTTCACTGTGTTTATATAAATCATCCTTAAACAGTTTCATTGTAAACGTTGTTTTACTGTCCGCTTTAAAGTCTGTGAAATCTAAAATGTACCCTGTTCTTATTCTGATCCATTATGATGGATTATAAAGTGAAATTTGATTTCTAAATGTATTTTAAACAGGCTTCAGTCAGGAACAGGCTGATGATGAGTTTACTAATGCTGCCCGTCCCCAACAAAATGCTGTTCCCAACAATAAACCTGCAGGATGAGGACTACAGACTGGCATGGGGTCAGGAACACACTGCTTTACAAATGTGTTTCATTATAAAATCATTAAAAACACATTTTATATTTATTTAGACTCACAGATTGTGTTCATCTTTGTACTCAGTTACATGTTCTCAGTGCACTTTGATTCTGCTGGAATCTTATCTCTGCTCTTTATTGAAACATTAATGTTTAAATTCCTTGTATAATTAACTGCTGTGATTGTGATTAAAATAAAGTGATGACTGCATTCTAACAGTGAAGCAGAGCTCCTCGTGTCAGTTAGAGGAGGTGAGCTCCAAGATCTTTGATCTAAAGCCCGATCGTTCAGCAGAGTCTTTGGAAAGGTACTGTCACTAACTCGGCATGTCGTCTAGGTTACCTGTAGTAGTTTGTGGGTAACTAAGGTGTGTGTTTGTGTAGATTTGACGTGGGTTTGAGTGAATTAGGAGGAGATGTGGTGCCGAGCTCTAACCCTGCTTCTCAGAGCTGTGTGGATGATCAGGAAGCTCAGTGGCTGTTAAACGGAGAACAAAGAACAGCAGAACAGGGTGGAGTGGTGGAGATGTTCAGTAGGGTTCATCCATGTTCTGCCAGTTTCCAAGGTTACAGTAATCTAACTGCTTCATGACTTTTATTATGAGCTGCAGTTTTAAAACAGTCTATCATTAAATCATTAATGGCTGTCTTTAATCTGAATTTAGATTCTAAAGCAGAAGCAGATGTAATATGATTATTATTAGATTTGATATTAATTTAAAGCAGAAGAACAGATGTGGAACCTTCTGGATGTTATACAGTAATAATGTAAATGGATTGAACACAGAGTCCAGCTCTTTAATATATGATGTAATGAATGTTCTCTTTAGATCGCTTCCTTCTAGAGGAGGTGATAACCAGTGATACTGATCTGAAGATTAACCTGCCCTCACTCTCCTCATTAATGAAGAGGTTAAAAACACTGCTGGTATCAGATCCACTGGATCTTCATCCCTGTGGATCATCTCTTATTGAACACATCTCCTTCAGGTACTAAACATCTGGATTAGGTTCCATTCCTTCAGTGTGTATTTAGAGGTATCCCCTGCCTCTAAAATATGTTAAAAGCAATATAACTATAAAACAGAAAATGTAGATATGGCTGAAGCCTGGATGAAACAGATTAAAGTCTGTTTTTGTTTAACTCCTTCAGACACTGTGCTTCATATGAAGCCTCTTCCTCAGACATCAGCATCCTCACCACACACCCTGTGATCGAGGAGTTCAGAAAAGAGACATGTTTTGATACTGAGGTATATAAAATATTTAAATATATCAATATACACTTCTTTAATAAAGACGGATAATGGTTTAACATCATGCTGTCATTCTGTTCAGATGAATGTAAACGTGTCTTATTGGATTATTTCTTTCGCAGAGCTTCATGCTACCTGTCGTCATTCAGAGCTCTGGGTTGGAGAACCTAGATTATATCAGATCTGTAAATAAAGTGCAGGACATTCTGAATCTGGTTCCTGAATCAGCAGAAGAACCACATTCTGTATTAGAGGTTCTTCAACCAGGTGAAATATTTCACTCCGACCTTTATTTTAAAAAGAATCTTCATCACAAATCACTTACAGCTGATGGTTTTTATTTAATTCATTAATGTGAAAGATCATTTGGATACTCTCTGTGTGTGTGTGTGTGTGTGTGTGTGTGTGTGTGTGTGTGTGTGTGTGTGTGTGTGTGTGTGTGTGTGTGTGTGTGTGTGTGTGTGTGTGAGAGATTTTGTTGTTTTTCTGCTGAAGTTTTTGTCCAAAGCCACTCATTCTGTCCAGCAGTGTAGAGTAAACCCTGATTAGTGTCTGTTCCTGCAGGTTCACTGTGTTTACCAGAGTGTCAGACCTTTACTGCACCTGCGCTGCACTCTGACATCACTTCCTCTAACAAATCACACTCTCCAGGTTTATAATCATTAATATAATCATTAATATATTTCTCCAGGTTGATAATCATTAATACTGCCACTCGTTGTTTTATTCAAACACAATTTCCTATTTAACTTGCATTTATCGTCTGATCAGTTCCTTTCAGATCCTATGTGGAACTAGAAACGGACCTAATTCTGTCCCCTCCTGATCAAAAGGTTCCTCCTAAACGGGTTCCACCCACCGGTCAGCTCCCTGCTGAGTTCCTGTCTCCAGTGTGCAGCCAGTAAGCTCTGAGTACAGGACATGCAGCGTTGCACGTTTGATTTGTTCTGTGCAGCAGAGCTGACCGTATGAGTTTCACTGCAGTGTGCCGTTCTCCGTTCTCTCAGGAGGTTTCTCTCACACAGTGAACATGAGGCTTTAATGGAAGTCGTCTGGAGAGATGAGCAACATCATCAGTGTGTATCTGGACTACTGTTAAACGGTAGCGCAGTACAGAATGTACTAGAACAAATGTCCACGTCCCTGCAGCAGCACGGACTGACAGATCTGATTTGTTGTGACTCTGCAGAGCCGCTGAGCGTTAAGTCTCCGGTGAGGACGCATCGTTCCCTGTCAGAGCTGCTCGCGTTACTGAGTGCTGAGAGAACCTCAGATGATGCACACACACCTTCACCGCTCACACTCACCACAGACATGTCCACTTACCATGCACACATACACACTCTGACCATGGACACACTCACAGTTCAGGAGACACCTGGAACAGAGGAGTGTGTGATGGAGCACTTCCACCCGCTGTCTGTTCAGCAGATCGATGGTGAGGAGGCATATTATCAATAACAGCATCGTTATTATTAATAATTACATTAAAAATTATTTGTACATTGTTTTATTTAGAGTTGCTGAAGCTACCTGCTGATGAAGTTGGTAAGTTGTTTTATTTAATGATATTATTATTGCAGATGGGACTTGTTCCAGATTACTTATGAGGTTGTTCTGTTATAATAAATATCAACATGGTTAACTCAGAGATGGAAACAGAAGCACTTTGTTTAAGTTAATGTGATGTTGGCATTATTAATTATTACAGTGTTTAGAACTGAATTATTTGATCTTCTTTGAACAGTGGAACCCCAAGTGAGTGCTGTGTCTGAGCAGAGCAGCAGTGGTGTGGTGACTGCTGTTCCTCGCTGTGTACAAGAGAAAGTGCTGGAGTTCATGCTGGAGGATGAATCTTCTGCACAGAGTATGAAGAACAGGACAGATAACAGAGACTTCATTCAGACACAGAGGAATCCAGCTTCACAAAACAGTTCAGTCAAAGTTACCACAGAGAATCTGCACAGTCCAAACCCAATATATCAAAAAATACTTCTGAACCTGAACCGGATGAGGCCTGGAGCTGAAAGCCATCTGCCAGGTCAGATAATGTTTACTGATGCTCATACAGGACCTCAAATCATCAAAACTGCCCCCCCGACAGCTCCACGTCTGTCTGTGAACAACTTTACAAAAGAGGAGCATCCTTTCCTGAGCTCACCGTCTCACACTCCGTCACCTAAAGATGCTGCAGAGCCACGGTTCAGCCAATCACACGGTACCATCATTAAAACCTATCCTTCTGCTGTAACTAACACAAAGCCCCGAGCCTGGGGTTCACCCGGTCAGTCAGTGGAACACAGAAACGTGAGTGAGCCGTTCCTTTACTCTGAGAACACGAGCAAATTAAAATCTGCTCCTGAACCTCAAACAAAGCAACACAAATCTGATGCAGCTGCTAGAACCCAGTCCAGAACATCAACTGAAGCTCTGATTACACCACCACCTGTTCACATTACATGTAGTTCATCTGAACCAGCTCACAGAGAAGACGTGAATCTTACCCCCAAACCTACAGAGCAGCCTGGGACCCGCCCCCCCTCCACAGGACAGGAGCTGAGCAGTGTTCCTAAAACCCCTCACACTGAGGAGAACCGAGGAGCAGAACCAGCATTCAGAATCCAAACCTGTTCTGCTCCTGAAGAGCAGCTTATGGATCCTCTGACCTCCTTTATGATGTTACGAGGTGTTTGCTTGAGTCCAGTGGTACAGGAGCAGACCCCACAGTGCATGATGGGTAAAGTCTCATTTCAAATGATATCCTATGTATATGACTCAGGTTTTGTATTAGGGTGGTGGATATAGTGTTGATGTTTTCCACAGGTCAGAGTTTAATCTGTAAATGAATATGTTTGAAATGTTAAACCCTGATTTCAGGTTCATACAGCAAGAATGACAAAAAGCTAACGAAGACCCCTCAGCTGACCACGCCCAGAACTGTATCCGTCTCTGACATCAGTGTGCTGCGTCAGGGGCCGCAGCTACAGAAGATCAATCAGACCAAGGTTCCTGAACCAGAGATAACCATCTGTAAAACCATACATGTACCACCCACAGGTACAGAGATCTGCTGTGTGTCGGAGGCTCAGCCGCAGTTCTAAAGATGTTATTGTAGAACATGTTGTCCAGCTGTAGACTTTATTACCTGACCTCCTGCACATCTGACCTACAGGAACTGAGCGAGGTGCCTATCAGGAGCTCCATGCTGTGGCTCTCCCAGCAGTGCACAGGGTTCAGCAGTCTGCTGTCACTGCTCTGAGAGGTAAAGAGTTCAGCAGCCTGCAGCCTGAACACACACACTTTGCTCTGAAACAAGAGGAGAGGCTGCTCAGGACAGGACAAGGTCAGATCCACAGCTCAGACGCCGTTACCTGTTAATGATGGAGCTGTAAGGGATGTGTGTGTGTGTGTGTGTGTGTGTGTGTGTGTGTGTGTGTGTGTGTGTGTTAGACAGGGACAGAGTGTATAATGACGTGGCACTGCTTCATATCTTGGTTACAGTGAAGGAACTGCTGCTCAGGTTTGATCTGAACACTGCAGCTGGTAAACACACTCACCTGTTTCCCTCAGTGCTGTGTGTGTGTGTGTGTGTGTGTGTGTGTGTGTGTGTGTGTGTTATGGGACTTGTCATGCGGTGTGTATCTGTGTGTAAGATTACCTGCTGAAGGTGCACAGCACCCCTGTGATGGATGCTGTGAAGCAGCTGCAGAGGAGGTTCCAGCTGCTGCAGTACCTGAGCAGGAAGTGGGCAGAGCCTCATCTCAGGCTGCAGCAGCTGCAGGAGCAGATGAACATCTGGTTACAGAGAGGCTCCTCAGACAAGGTGCTGGGGGGGGGGGGGTCAGTGTGATGCAGTAACAGCTGGATCTGAGACTGTGTGCTAACGCTGAGGTCTCCTCCATGTGAGCTCAGGTTCTGGTCGTGGTGGC
Organism: Corydoras sp. C115; assembly: GCA_019802505.1. Taxonomy (NCBI): domain Eukaryota; kingdom Metazoa; phylum Chordata; class Actinopteri; order Siluriformes; family Callichthyidae; genus Corydoras; species Corydoras sp. C115. The sequence goes on from JAFMOC010000423.1 coordinate 236,746, forward strand.
CGTGGAGAGTATGAAGACACTGGTGACCACTTCAGGACAGAAGAACGGTGGACATCAATCATCTATTACTGTTCAGCCATGTCCTGCTTCATTACTGTATTAATGACGCTCTGTGTGTGTGTGTGTGTGTGTGTGTGTGTGTGTGTGTGTGCACAGGAATCTCTGTATCCACAGTCTTATCAGAGCAGACTAGTAAAATGGACAGCAGACGCCCTGCAGACTGGTGTGTGTGTGTGTGTTTATATTTAAAGAGTTCTTGTTTGTGCATCATACTTCTGTGTGTGTGTGTGTGTGTGTGTGTGTGTGCAGCCGTTGTACTGTAGTGTGTGTGCAGCAGGTACACAGTGGGTTCCCGTGGTGCAGTTTCAGTGTGGTGTTTGAGTTTCAGTGTTTGGATCATTCGAGCATCAGGAACATCTGCTCTGAGAAGAAAGTCAACTACATGAACTTCTGTACCGCAGTACCACAACCAGGTCACACACACACACACACACACACACACACACACACACCCTTCCACAACAGACTCACCTCATCATGTCTTTATGGACTGGAATCTGTGCAAAGTTCAAAGGGCTGTAGGCACTTACATAAAGGTATTAAAAGGTGTGTGTGTGTGTGTGTTCTGTTCCAGACTGTTCTCCACACACCTCCCCTCTGTACCATGTTCCGTTTGTGCTGTTCATCTCAGAGGGCTTAATGGAGCGCACCAAGCTGCTGCAGCTGTTAGAATCAGAGTCAGTGTCTGTCTGTGTGTGTGTGTGTGTGTGTGTGTGTGTGTGTGATGATGTCTGGTGTCTGTGGTTTAGATCAGAACAGTAATGAGATGTGGATCTATCAGCCTGCAGTGTGTTGGTGATGATGAGCTCTGTATGATGATGAGAAGCTGCAGGACGGTGGTGTTATGTTTCAGGTATCACATGACTCTGCTGGAGAGAACCCGTCCTCCATCACTGCACCTTCTGGGACCAACACACCTGTATGACATCATCACTGTGGATGAAAACACGGTCATTCTGCTGCAGGTCTTACAGATGTGCTGGACGTTGGATGTGGTTGTGCTGTGGACAGACCTTTACCTGATGTGTGTGTGTGTGTGTGTGTGTGTGTGTAGGAGCTGCGAGAGCTGGAGCATGAGCGAGGCTCAGAGCGTGTGGTTCTGCGGCTCTCGGCGCTCTCTCTGCAGTTCTGCTGCTGCTGGGTTCTGCTGCTCTGTGCTGATCAGTACAGCAGGCTGTAAGCGTGAGGTTATTGATGGGTCGGTTGTAGATGTAGGTGGTGGAGCGTGCAGCGTGCTCACTGAAGCCTCTGTGTTCAGGGTGTGTGGTTCTGTGTTCAACAATCTGCTCTTAATGTACGCTGCACTCGTGCTGTTTGGATCCAAGTGGAATGGTCTGCAGGTGAAGGTCAGTCACATGGTCACATCATGAGGACAGGTCCCCGGTCTGTCGCAGGGCAGACACACACACCATCAGTGCAGTAGATCACCTGATGTTCTGGGGGGGGGGGGGGGCGGAGATGGTGTACGGAGGTTCTCCTGTCTTTGTCCTCAGGTGATGCTGGTGTGTGATGAAGCAGGTTTAGCGCAGAGTGTCCATCAGATCAGCTTACACACTCTGCTCCACTCACAGAGGTCTGTGTGTGACTGGCTCGACCGGGAATGGTTCAGTGTGCTGCCCACGGAGTGTGTGAGTGCAACACACACACACACACACACACACACACTCTCACTCCCTGTGGATAAAGCCACACTGCTGTAATGAGACCTGGCTCTGTCACTGTTCACTCATTCAATCTGTTAAATGGTTTTATTGAATGAAAGGGTTAAACTGTGTGTGTGTGTGTGTGTGTGTGTGTGTGTGTGTGTGTGTGTGTGTGTGTGTGTGTGTTTCAGGTGGAACAGCTGCTGCTCTCGTTCGCGTGTGTTAACAGTGTTGTAGCTCAGCTGATGTTGAGGCGAGCTCCGTCCCTGCGCTGGCTCCTGCAGGCCTCACACACTCAGCTGAAGGAGGCTTTTCCTGAACTCACACACACCGTGTGTAAGGTGCATAAACACACAGCCCCAACACTGAGCTTCACACACACACACACACACACACACACACTCTCACGCAGGTTTGTGTTTATGTAGCGGTTCAGTGAGACTGCAGCGGCGTACACACTCAGCACTGCTGCGTCCTCTGTGTGTGAGACACGTCCTCCCTGTGATCCTGAAGAGGAGGAGCCTGAACCCTCCATCACCCTGCACCCTCACACCACCTGCAACCAACCAGAACCAGAACCAGAACCAGCACCGGGCAGCGGGGTGGAGCAGCGGCTTCGGGGTGGAGTCTGAGGGGATGATGGACATACACACACACAGCTGGTTTGAGGAACTCGAACAGGATCTACAGGGTATTTCAGGTAGCCCCGCCCACCCTAACCCCGCCCATCCTCAGTGTAGTCACTCAGGTGTTCATATAGTTCACATTATGAAATGAGGGTTCTGTGTGGGTTCTTTATTGAGTTATTAATAACAGTTCTGTAATGTGATGGTTTTTGTTCTGAAGTGGAACCTGAAGATCAATATGAAGATCTGAACCTCGACCTGAGATGGTCTCACACACACACTGCCCTCAGCCCGTTCCACAGCAGCGCAGGTGTGCAGGACACCAGGTGTGGAGGACCGCAGCATCACACAGCGCCACACAGGAGACCTGCAGGGGGCGACGTACACACAAGTACACACACATCCATCCTACATACACACTGTACTAAAGCTTTAGATAGAACCAGATCACAGTGCGGGTCCTGAGCTGCAGAGTGTGTGTGTGTGTGTGTGTGTGTGTGTGTGTGTGTGTGTGATGCTGACAGTGTTTTCAGAGTGTAAAAGAATGAAGCTTCAGTTTGAGAGAGTTCCAGGAAGAGCTGATGGACAGACCAGACTCCGATTCCTCTGAGCGGCTGTGCAGTTCTCACACACACACACTCACACTCACACACACAGTAATGGTGTGTACAGTTTAATGTAGTTATTGTAATATTTATTATCCCGGCTGTTTAGTTCAAACTCATCGGTGTGTGTGTGTGTTACATTATATTCAGCAGATTTTCAGGTTTAAATGGATGTTTGTGTTGTTGTTGTTTACACTGTTTCAGATTCAGTTCATTTTCCTAATAAACAACACTGACACTGAGTGTATACAGAGTGTGTACAGTGTGTGTGTACTGAGTGTGTATACAGAGTGTGTACAGTGTGTGTACTGAGTGTATACAGTGTGTGTACAGTGTGTGTGTACTGAGTGTATACAGAGTGTGTATCTGATCAGAATGACATTAGATATGTGAGCTGATTTATTGATCCTACTGACCACATTAACATGTGATGATGATGATGATGATGTGAGCTGCGGCGGGCGTGACCGCTGACGCTCACACAGGAGTCAGGAGTCGGTTTAAAGCCACGCTCTAGAACCCCGTTGGTTCTGATTACAGAGTTAATGTTCAGAGTGAGTGAATGTTGCAGAATCAGTGTTTAACAGATGAGAGGGTGAACGGCCAGCTGTCTCTAATGAAGAGAATATAATGATGAAGTGAACAAATCATTATTATTAATGAACAATTATAACGACATGGTCATTATTTAATGATGGTTTAAATGAGCAGCTGATTTTAATTGGCTCGTCTCTCAGCGGTTTCTATAACTCAAACAAACCACAGGAGGCGTGCACAGGGTCGCTCAGGTCACTTTATACACTGATGATGATACACATCATACCGGGGGGGGGGACGACGGACGACGACTGGGACAGGCCCCAGTCCTCAGAGCAGAGCTGAAGCAGCAGGGAAATTGTGATAAACACTGAATTAATCACACAGCTGTGGATCACTACACCCTACTGACCGGAACACTGACCCTGTACACCATCAGTCCTGCACCTCCACCCACATCCACTCTGCGCTCACCACCACCCCCTGCTGGTCAGCACTGAACACATGAGGTTCTAACAGGATCAGATCTGATGAGGGGTCAGTCCTCATTAAACTCAAGGTTCAATTAAACTTCTTAATTATCAGGAACGACTTCAAACAGCGATCCATCAGCTCTGAACTGGATTTAAATACTAAATAAAGACGGGCGGCACGGTGGTTTAGCACGTTCTCCTCTCAGCACAAGGGATTCCCGGTTCAAATCCCCATCTGGGTAGAGTTTCCATGTTCTCCCCACGTGTGTGTGGGTTTCCTCCGGGTTCTCCGGTTTCCTCCCACAGTCCAAAAACATGGATCAAGTCAATTGAGTTCTCCAAATTGCCCCATATAGAGTGTGTCTGTGTGAGTGAGTGTGTCCAGTGATGGATTGGTGTCCTGTCCTGGGTGTATCTGCCCATCCCCCCACCCCCCGTGACCCTAATAGAGGATAAAGCAGAAGATTTAACATAATAAATTAATAAAGACGGCAGCACTGAACTGTGAGCGGCGTACAAACGTGTCTGTCTGTCTGTCTGTCTGACTCAACGACGTTAATGATCAGAAATGTTTAAACACATTCTGTAAAATAATGATTAATCATCAGTCAGCTTCACATCCAGGTTAACGAGGTTCCACTCTGAAGGTCTGATCTGAGGTTCTAACATCATTAGAGTTTCAGTACTCACTCTTCATCTCATCAGTCAGACCTGTCTGTCTCTCTCTCTCTCTCTGTCTGTCTGTCTGTCTGTGGGTGGTTTCAGGTGGTTGCTCCGGTGGTGTGTGAGTCTGTACAGGATATCAGAGGGTTAATTATGGACAGTATTTACAGCATCACTCTGAATAAATACATTTCTATATTAGAAAATCAAAACAACGTGTTCCAACTAAAGAAACGTGACGGTCAACGACGTCCCGGTCATCTGACAAACTAATTAATAATCCTGCAGCTTTAACCAACAGGACACACCTGTAGAGGTCAACGACGTTCTGGTCATCTGACAAACTAATTAATAATCCTGCAGCTTTAACCAGCAGGACACACCTGTAGAGGTCAACGACGTTCTGGTCATCTGTAAAACTAATTAATAAACCTTCAGCTTTAACCAGCAGGACACACCTGTAGAGGTCAACGACGTCCCGGTCATCTGACAAACTAATTAATAAACCTGCAGCTTTAACCAGCAGGACACACCTGTAGAGGTCAACGACCCGGTCATCTGTAAAACTAATTAATAAACCTGCAGCTTTAACCAGCAGGACACACCTGTGGTCTGCACTGCAAACATGATTCAAACCTCTCAGCCAATCAGCTCGCAGGGATCAGCGCCATTTACAGGAGCTACGTCCAGCCCAAAGAACCCCACGGCTCGGTTCTGACCCCTGGGTTCTGCTACCAGAACCAACTGACCCCATCCAACGTGACTGTGCAAAAATATCTCCCATCATGCCTCTGGACCTCCTCTCATCCCTGTACATCCGGCGAGCAGGTCCTGATGACATCATCCTTTCATGTAGGTCACATGATCAGACTGCACGTCTGCAGCGCTTCCTGTACGTTCTCATTAAATACATAAACAAATAAACAAGCTGCTAATGCTAAAGCGAGCGCGGGGCCCCGGGGCCCTCAGGACTCACTGAGTGGAACGTTTGAGTCGGAGACGTGCAGCTGAACTTCCAGCTCCACCCTCGGTCCCGCTGCAACATCCCGATTGGTGCAGAAGCGAGGGGCGTGGCCATCGTCCTCACTCAACAGAACAGAGGTGGAAGTGATGAAGTCATCATCATTACAGCCTCATTAATATTAATG
>JAFMOC010000423.1:247500-257500 GCA_019802505.1 Corydoras sp. C115
GACGGGCTTCGTCTGAGGCTTAGTAAACTGATGCTGAAAGGTGAAGGGCTGGATGGGCAACGTGGTGGGGCGCTGGTCCTTACTGTAGCGTACCACCGCAGGGGACGAGTCCACCGACCCACAGGAGCCACCTACAGGAAGGAGGACGTCATTACACACACACAACGACCATCTCATTTAATTAATGTTCATTTTAAAGAAGCTCAGGTCTGTTCAACAACAAACATCAGAAACATAACCATGTCTAACCCTAACCCTAACTGAAGTAACTGAATCACACCACACACACACACACACACACACACACACACACAGCAGGTCTGTAATATTTAACTTTCATTATAATTATAATACACTTACAGAGCTCAACACTCTGAATGAACCAGACAAACGCTCTGAGCTGTTTTATCTTCTAAACTACACACCCCAATGACACAGCAACTTCTCACTCACACACACTCACACACACACACACTGCTGTCCTAATCACAGACTTACACACATTCCTGTTCCAGCTACGTCACTGTACAGATGTTTGGGGATATCGGGGTTTAGAGTGCAGTGGGGGCTGGTCCTGTGGTCAGCTGTGGTCAGCTGTGAGAGCCGGTGTGTGTTTGTTCAGCAGGACTCCGTCCGTCCGTCCGTCTGACGTAACTCAGAGGTTACGCAAGCTGCCGCTTCTCAAATATCAGTGTGTTCACTTTTACAGTGCAGTACACACGTGCAGCCAGCGGGGGGAGTCTGATCAAAACTATATATAAATAAATGGACATTAACTGATTCATTAAGAAAATTCTCAACAATGAAAATGATTCATTAGTTAACACAAAAGGGCCTTCCCCAAAGTGTTGTCATTATGAGACATGTTTTTTTATGTGATTTTGGTAACATTAATTATATTAATAATAGTTTTTAACCTTTAACGATGTCATGTTGACGTGCCGTGTTTATATACGTCTGTCCACTAGAGGTCCTCATACTTCTTACCTTCAGCTTTGGTGCGTGCCTCCTTTCCGGACCCCCCTGGAGAATCTCTGAGTGGTCCAATCCAGTGGGGGGAGTTGAGCATGGGTGGAAGGTCCTCCTGAATGGGGGAGAACTCTCCGGAGGAGTGTGAGTGGACGGACGAGGCCTCGCCGCTGCTCCTCTGTGACGGGGAGCTGCCGTTACGACGTTTATTCCTGGCCATCTCTGCGAAGGACGTAACCCGCGGCGGCGGCGTGGGACAGGGGGCGTCACTGAGGCGCATGGGGCAGCTTAACATGCGTTCCAGGGAGCCCAGGCGAGGGGGCGGGGTCTTGTCCAGGTTTCGATCGTAGCTCCGTGAACGAAGGCGGGCGCCGGCGGGTGCTCCGCCCATGGGTGGAGATACATTGACGTACACCTGTCCCTCGATGAGGTTCGAGTGGGCAGAGTCTGCGTCTCCCATGGGTGGCTCCGCCTCCTTTTCGCTCAACTAAGTAAAGGAAACAATATCTTTATGACATCACACACGAAGCACCCCACAGAGCAGACGTCTTTATTTAGGATCTTACCTCCTCATGGCGCTGCTCCACCTCCTGAGCCTCCTCCTCTTCTGCATGTCTGAACAGGAAGTACTCAGTGGGCTGGGTGGGACTTCCTTTACTGTGCTCATCAGAGCAGCTGGTCACCGAGGACCCGGCCGGACTCGGGGACGAATGTGTGGAGACGTCGCAGGTCACCAGCTTGTAATAATTCTGGGTTGCGACCACGAGGCGTGCCTGGCTCTGCGTACAGGCCGTGAGGGCGTGGCCCGAGGGGTCGGAGGGCAACAGACCTTCCCGATTGTGGTAGGAGTTGCAGTTGGCGTCGAGCTCCACTGAGCCACCCTGTGGTTGAGCAGAGTATTGGCAAGAAGAGGAGGACAAAAGTTCTGCTGCTCCCTCGGGTTCCTCTGTTGGTGATCTGTGTAGGTCCAAGTAGAAAGCCCCGCCCGCACTGGCATATTCGGCCCCGCCCGCCCCAACGGGCTTGGATGCGGAGGAGGTACATGCACAAGTGGAGGAGCTGTTGAGGTTGAGTGGCGTCTTTTCGGGGACGCTGTTGCTGGTCTTGTTGTAGATGGTGCTGAAGTTGACCAGGATGCCGTCGGAGCTGTTGCAGGAGGAGTCGCTGCAGTAACCCAGCGCCAGGTCCGGGAACGACTCCGGATACCGCCGGGAGAACCCGCAGCACTCCGAACCGGCGCGCTCACTGCGCATGCCGTCCTCGTCTTCATCCTCCCACTCCTGCTCTCCACAATCCATCGAGAGGGTGGAGCCACTACTGCCGTGACGACGCTGGACGTCCAGTTCCAGCTGTCATCATCATCATCGTCGTCATCGTCGTCGTCTTCATAATCATCTTCCCCAGAATTCAGGAGGAAGGGGTTGTGTCTGCGGGAGCTCGGCCTGCGGGAGGTCTGGTTTGATATTTTGGGAAGTGGATCTTCAGAATTGCTGGAAGTGAAGGAGGAGGTGTCGCTGGCCATGCTGCCTCCTCTTCCTCCTGCTCGCTCTTTTCTCTGCGTTATCCCTTCTTCTTCGAATGCATCGCTGGAGCTGGAGGTCTGGATCAGACTGCTGTACACCAGCGCCTCCCTCTGGAGGACGTCTCTTTCGGGGAGCGAGGTGGTCCGGATCAAGCCCAGGTTCTCGGGGCAGCTGAAGGGGTTGCTACTTTTTCTCAGCGGACTCCCACAGCGCCGCCCAGAGCCGGAGACCTGACAGTGCACCAGAGGGATGTGATGGACGATCAGAGTCTCTCCGGAAAGCTTTGGAGGACTGTCCATCGTCACGGCAGAGTGCGGCAAGCGCTCACGTGAAGGTTCGGATGTCTTCAATTCAGACACCTGACGGCGACTCTGGGTCGCTGGGAGTGAGGAGTGTGGTACAGAAAGGCGTGGAGGTCATCTCGATGAAACGTGAACATCTACGACAGGTCAGATACAGGTCAGAGCATCAGGACCATACCGGACAACTGATTAATCAAGAAAATTAAATAACCAAGCTGCTGATAAACACACACAACCGTACAGGACCCTCCATCTTCAATAACATCTAAAGGATGCCTGAGGATGAGAACCATCAATAAAAAGCTGCTGAGACGGGCGGGGGGCGCTCCTGCACCCTGAGTCAGGACCGGCTCGCACACTCAGCACTTTCATTGGGAGGCTGATCACACGATCAATACGAGAAGAGCAGCTTTCAGATCAGACCTGAAACGTGATCTCCACAAACTCCAAGCTCCATCATCCAAACCTCAGAGCAGCAGAGATCACCCACCCCAGCCCACAGTACAGTTCTACAGAACCCTTCATCAAGTTCTAATCAACAGAACACAGAAACGGAGCCGTCTGACCGCCCACACATCACAGCTTTAGATCACAGCGCTGTACTGTTATTACATCACATTAATAAAGCTGACACTGCATCAGCAGGTTTATTACAATATAAAATAACCCAAGACAAAGTGGACAGGCCGCCACAGCCGTCTCAGACCGAGTCCTGTGGAATCAGATTAGTGGATTAGATGGGTGTAAATAAATTCCCCGTTAACGAGCTGAAGATTAAACGAGCCAACGGTTCCACCTGTATACTCCATAACATCCTCTGTACATACCCAGCATTACAGTGACAAACACCAGAGCCATTTCCATTGGAACTGCGATCCAGTCTAGCGCTGCTCAGGGGTCTAAATGGAGTGGTGCTGTAACCCAATATGGACCAGCATAAGCTCGGTGGCCCACTCTGTATCCATGGCTCAGGGACAGTCTTACAAACGCAGGACCCGCAGAGAGCATGACAGCTCAGCTCCAAGTGAAGAGGCAACTGTGCAGTACGGCTGTGGACGTGATGTCATCCAACACTGAAGAACTCCTCCTGCTCCAGCAGGGTCCCTCTGCGTTTCAGGGTCCCTCTGTGTTAGGGGTCAATCTGTGTTTGAGGGTCCCTCTGTGTTAGGGGTCCCTCTGTGTTTGAGGGTCCCTCTGTGTTAGGGGTCCCTCTGTGTTAGGGGTCCCTCTGTGTTTGAGGGTCCCTCTGTGTTAGGGGTCCCTCTGTGTTTGAGGGTCCCTCTGTGTTTGAGGGTCCCTCTGTGTTTGAGGGTCCCTCTGTGTTTAAGGGCCTGGAGCTTTGTTTCCAAACAAAGGGGCGGGGCCTGCCCGGTGTGTTATGGTGTGATTCGGGATACGGCCCGATGGAACCGTGTCACACCTAAACGTTCGGGAAGCAGAGCTGAGGCCCCCGGGGTCTGACTGACCGACCTCACCGTGAACGGACCTGTAAACCCGAATGAACGCTTTAATAAAGACCGCGGCGTTAGACTGAGATTAGACTGAGATTAGACTGAGATCAAAGCGTTATCAGACTAACGTTAGCTCACATGCTAAACCTGCTCTAATCACCTTACACACTAATTACAGACATGACGCGATAATTAAACCCTGACCACGATGTTTCTGTCTGATGTTAATGTCTGATGTTAATGTTGTTACGGCGGCGGCGGCGGCGGCTGCAGTGATGGAGCGGACCGTTATCTGAGGCCCTGACACGGCTTCAACAAAAACACACAAAACACACACAAACACACAAAACACACACCCCGACACACACAAACACACCGACCGAGCCCCCCCTGCCCCCCCCCGCGGAACACTCACAGTCACAGCCGCGGGAAACGACGTCGCTTCGACCGCTTCAGACACACAGGCGGCGCCAGCGACGGACGCTGCGTCATTACCACGAGAGTCGACTCACCGAGTCGATACAGCGGTTATTTCAAGGACAGAGTCGAGACCCCAGTGTTCAGAGTCGAGTTCACACCGGAGAATCGATTCAGAGTTGAAAAGGTGGGTCGTATAAGAATTCATGATTATCAAATGATGTGTTAATGAATTAATAATGAATGAATAATTTTAGGTGTTTGTTTTTAGAATTTATATATGTATTTTAAAATATGAAATACATTAGTGTATCATTTGTACGGTACAATAATAAATCATGAGGCATTAAAAACATTAAAGACTTCACCACAGAAGCGAGGGCAGTGGTAGAAAAGTCTTTTATTTATATAAATTTTAATAAAAAATATATATTCAAATACAATCTCTCATATGTCATCATGGCTTATTAGGTTAGCAAAAAATAAAAAAAACTGTAATTATAAAACAAAAGAGCTCTGAGATTATAAAAGACCTGAAGATGAATACATGAGGAAGAAGAGAGTCCTATAGTTAGTATGAATGACCCTGATCACACAAACTTATAACCTTATGAAAGATAAACGAGGCACCTCTTAATCACTGTAATTACAGATTTCTGAGGGGAGTATAAACACACAGGTCGAGCTCGGTGTTTGGATGATGTGATGGTGAGTGTACGTTCTGTTGTAAACACAAAGCTGGCTTTAGAACCTTCTCCCAACGGTCACTCTGAAATCTCAAGAGCAACTTCAATCTCAAAACTGGTTCTTAAACTTTCAATTAGTGCTAAAAGAAGAATGCAAGGTCCATTAGTTCCACCTTCATCCTTTCTGATTTATGTTCTAGAACCCAGAGCCCAAAACCCAGAACCCACCTGTGGTTCTAAATCCAGAAATAAAACAGTGGATTTCTTTTTAAAAAGCTGCTTTTTGATTTTTACTGCTCCTACACTCAGAGTTCCTGAACCTTTTGTGGTTCTGGTTCCTCCACAGTTCCAGCTCGGTCAGCCTCACCCTCAGAACGAGGAGTCCTGTACAGTGTGGTAGCGCTGGAGCTCTGTGGGTGGGATGTCCAGTTTGGAGTTCAGCTGTTTGCCAGCGGGGCTGTACCGCGCCGTGCGGCCCGAGGGGGTGAACCCTGACGGTTTGGACGGGGCCTGTCGCCACAGAAAGCGCTTGGAAGTGACCAGGTCTCCGTAACCCTGGGCGTGAGAGAAGGCGTAGCCAGAGCGGCGGGTGCTGGAGCGGCGGATCTTGGTGCGGCGGCGAGGAGGAGGAGGCTGAGCCTTCATCTGATGCACCTGCAACCGGACCTGCAGCACAGAACCCAAAAACACTCATTCACCTGCTTATTATGAACCACAGTGTGTGAGTGTGTGTGTGTGTGTGTGTGTGTGAGTGTGTGTGTGTGTGTGTGTGAACCTTATCATTGATGGTTGGACTGATCTGACTGAGTACAAAGCGGTGGATGAGAACCGGCAGCACACACAGAACCACCGTCAATGTAATCGTCAACCAAACACTGACTCCATCCAGAGTGTTACGAGCTGTACCTGTATCACACACACACACACACACACACATACACACACAGATTATTTAGTATACAGCAGAGATGTGATTGGTTAGTCTGAGGTGGAGCATTAGTAACTTCACTGACCCACAAAAGGGAAGGAGGACGGGTGGAGTCCGTGTAATCCGTCACTCTGCATAGTGAAGCTTACAAGGAAGTACATCCCCAAACTGCCCCAGACAAACAGGTGATTGACCGCCGTCCAGTACGATAGATCCAACCCCAACTGCACAGAGCGGAGGAGGGGGGGGCGGGGTTATTCAGAGATGGACACACCCCTCAGAGCCCCTCAGGGTCAGAGCAGCTCTCTCACCTGCACACACACGGTGATGATGAGGCAGGTCTGGGTCAGCAGGGTGAAGGACTGGTAGTCGGCGAGGTGGTGCAGTGCGGCGTAGGGAACGAAGAAGAGCACGAGGGAGCTGTAACAGCTGTGCACTGCACACTTCATAAAGATCCCCTTATTAAAGTAGAGACCGCGCTGCCCCGGCCCGTACAGCCCCGGCACCTCCACACTCCAGGCATCGCTCACATCCTGGGACAGAGCACATCACATCACATCTGCTCATTTAAAGGACGCTCTCATCCAAAGAGACTTACAGGGTTCATCACAGCGCCCCCTGCAGCAATGAGGGTTAAGGGTCTCGCTCAAGGACCCACACCGGTAACTGCAGTGGACCTGGGATTAGAACCCACAACCTTCAGACTGATAACCCAACACCCTGACCACTGAGATACCTTGCTCCCAGGAACCACACACACACAGACACACACACAGACACACACACACGTGCAGTATACTAACATACACACAGTAACCGGTTAGTTGGTTAGTGTAAGTTAAAGATGGTTTACCTGATCAAAGAGACCCATCCCTAAAACGGGCAGCGCCGTGTACATCAGGTTATAAAGAGCAATGAAGCCTTCATCATACACCGTCTACACACACACACACACACACACACACACACACACACACACATTAAAACATGCTTTTTATTCAACTTTTCATCAAAAAGAACGGCCTTCGTGTTGCTATGATAAGTGGGCGGAGTTAAGGGCGCCCGTATCCCGGCGCTCACCTGGGCGGAGAAGCCGCAGAAGAAGGCGTACCAGAAGTGCACGAAGGTGAAGGTGAAGTTCTTGTAGAAGAAGTAGCGCAGGAACTTGCACATGCGCAGGTAGGACCAGCGGCCGTGCACCAGCAGGAGGCGCTGCAGGAAGCGGAACTGGGCGAAGGAGAAGTCGCTGGACAGAACGGCCTGCATGCCCTCCTGCCCGCTGATGCCCACCCCGATGTGAGCGGCTAAAGCACAGGGAGGGGGGGGGGGGGGGGTGATGTGGTGATCATATGAGGTCATGAGGGGAACTCTGAGAGCAGAACTCACATTTAATCATGCTAACATCGTTAGCGCCGTCGCCGATGGCCAGCGTGACCGCGCCTTTATATCGCCTCACCAGCTCCACCACCTGAGCCTTCTGCAGCGGGGTCACACGGCAGCACATCACCGCCTTACACATGCACGCCGTGCGCAAGAACTCCACCTCCATACTGCGCTCCAGAGCATACGCCTGCACACACACACACACACACACACACACACAATTATACATTTAGAAACATATGTGTGGCTGTTAGTTTATACAGTGTGTGTGTGTGTGTGTGTGAGTGTGTGTGTGTGTGTGTGTGTGAGTGTGATGGTACCAGACTGTGGCCACTGATCACCAGGCCGTACTCTCCGTTGACCTTCTCATCCTCCACTACTTTGGGCTCATTACCCAGAATGCTCTCTGATATGAAGGAAGCGTTCTCTCCGGACTCTGAGCCCATCGTCAGACGAGCGTCTCTGATTGGACAGAACAACATTCCATCATGCTCTTTAGAAAGTGTGTGTATACAGGATGACCTGTGTGTGTGTGTGTGTGTGTGTGTATACAGGGTGACCTGTGTGTGTGTGTGTGTGTGTGTGTATACAGGGTGACCTGTGTGTGTGTGTGTGTGTGTATACAGGGTGACCTGTGTGTGTGTGTGTGTGTGTGTGTATACAGGGTGACCTGTGTGTGTGTGTGTGTGTGTGTGTGTATACAGGGTGACCTGTGTGTGTGTGTGTGTGTGTGTGTATACAGGGTGACCTGTGTGTGTGTGTGTGTGTGTGTGTATACAGGGTGACCTGTGTGTGTGTGTGTGTGTGTGTGTGTATACAGGGTGACCTGTGTGTGTGTGTGTGTGTGTGTGTGTGTATACAGGGTGACCTGTGTGTGTGTGTGTGTGTGTGTGTGTATACAGGGTGACCTGTGTGTGTATGTGTGTGTGTGTATACAGGGTGACCTGTGTGTGTATGTGTGTGTGTGTGTACAGGGTGACCTGTGTGTGTGTGTGTGTGTATACAGGGTGACCTGTGTGTGTGTGTGTGTGTGTGTGTGTGTGCATCACCTGAGCCTCTTTCGGACGGCCTCGTGAGAGCTCTCTGATATGATGAAGATCTCGTTCATCTCCTCCCTCAGCAGGTTGCAGGAGAACCCGATGTTCTCGGCCGTCTCTGTGGAACATCATGGGGACGATGAGGCGTGAGTGTTACAGTGTGTCCTTTGATGTCTTTATTCTTTGATGTCTTTGATGTCAGGATGAAAGTGAACCTTGTTTATCTCCCGTCAGGACCCACGTCTTAATCTCAGCCTTGGACAACTGCTCGATGGTCTGAGCCACGCCCTCCTGAAGCTTATCCTCTATAGCCGTCGCTCCGATCAACTAACACACACACACACACACACACACACACACATCAGTACAGCACCGACCCAATGGGAGTGTGTGTGTGTGTGTGTGTGTGTGTGTGTGTGTACCTGCAGGTCTGTTTCGATCTCCTCATACAGCTGGTTAAGTTTATCCTCCCTCTGCTCCAGAGAGGTACTGGCCTCATGGTGGCGTTGTTTCCAATCAGAGAAATACTGATCATCCAGATCCTTATAGGCCAAGACTAGTGTACGCAGACCCTCACCTGCAAACTCCTACACACACACACACACACACACACACCCATGCTGCAGCAGGCCTGTCTGCTCTGGTCAGTGGTGGGTCAGAGGGACTCACGTTCAGATGCTCGGTGGTGACCTCCATCAGTTTGCTGCAGGAGGTGCTGAGTCGTTGGTAGACGATGGTGTCGGCTCCTTTACAGTACAGAGTCAGCTGTCCCTCCGGGCTACGCACTGGGGGGGGGGGGGGGGCAGACAGACAGACAGACAGACAGGTGAGGGGTTGTTGTATTCATACAGACAGACGGATCAGAGAACCCTGAGCTGTCCGTACCGATGACGGACATCCTCTTGCGGACGTTGTTGAAGTCCAGGATGGCCAGCAGGTCGTAGCAGCGCGCCTCACCCATCTCCACCACACACACCGACTCCGGAGAACGCGAGCGGAACACGAACCCAAAGTTACGCGCCGCCGTCACCAGAGCGCCCTCATCAGGAGACTGCGCCTGATACACCAGCTCTACACACACACACACACACACACACACACACACACATATTTATGAGCTCACAGACATTCATGATTGGCTAGAGTAACTATGATTGAGGTATGAAGTATAAATGTTCCCACACACACACACACACACACACACACACACCGTTGTTGGTCTCATCAGGCATGACGGTGTGGCAGACAGCGAGCAGCCTGAAGAAGTCATGAACTTGTTTACAGCTGGACTTCACGTCCTCCAG
>JAFMOC010000423.1:270000-272500 GCA_019802505.1 Corydoras sp. C115
ACTCATCACACACTCATCACATCACACACTCATCACATCACACACTCATCTCACACTCATCACATCACACACTCATCACACACTCATCACATCTCACACTCATCACATCACACACTCATCTCACACTCATCAAATCACACACTCATCACATCTCACACTCATCACATCACACACTCATCTCACACTCATCACATCTCACACTCATCACATCACACACTCATCTCACACTCATCACATCACACACTCATCACACACTCATCACATCTCACACTCATCACATCACACACTCATCTCACACTCATCACATCTCACACTCATCACATCACACACTCATCTCACACTCATCACATCACACACTCATCACACACTCATCACATCACACTCATCACACACTCATCACATCACACACTCATCTCACACTCATCACACACTCATCACATCACACTCATCACACACTCATCACATCACACACTCATCACATCACACACTCATCACATCACACTCATCACACACTCATCACATCACACACTCATCACACACTCATCACATCACACACTCATCACACACTCATCACATCACACTTAACACATCACACACTCATCACATCACACACTCATCACACACTCATCACACACTCATCACATCACACACTCATCACACACTCATCACATCTCACACTCATCACATCAGGAACATGGCACCATTTCCACAGGGTCACCCCCCCCCCCCAATCACTACGGCATGTCCACCGGCTCCGTGCTCAACCAATGGCAGCGCTTAGAGTTGATATAAGTCCCGCCCACAGTGACTGATTCCACTGGATGATTGGTTCATGTCCAGGCTTCACGGCAGACTTTTAATCAAAAGGCAAAGAGGATTATAACTCCACCCCCTTGATAAGGCAACCAATAGGAATGCAGGGCCTTATTAGCCAGAAGAGTTCACACACACACACACACACTCACACTCACTCAGGATTGGTTGATTCAGTCAAACAGATGGGAGGGGTCAGGGTCAGGTGAAGTGACCGGTTGCAGATGGAGGGGGCGTGTCTCCTGATGTGGAGTGTAAACATGTCCTTCTTTCTGTTAGGTGGTGGAGCAGCCCCCTCCCCGGTGTTAGTTGATCTCACTTCCTCAGAGAGGCGGTGGTGGAGTAAACGGGGATTCTT
This sequence comes from Corydoras sp. C115, assembly GCA_019802505.1. NCBI lineage: Eukaryota > Metazoa > Chordata > Actinopteri > Siluriformes > Callichthyidae > Corydoras > Corydoras sp. C115. The sequence goes on from JAFMOC010000423.1 coordinate 271,172, forward strand.
TTAACTTCCTCTTTAACCACAGGACGTCTCCCGCGGACTTCCCCTGCTCTCTCTCTCTCTCTCGCTCGCCCGCTCTCTCGCCCTATCTGCCCTCCTCCGTGGGTCGTTTCTCGCTCTTCAGTTTGACAAACTCTTTGGCGATGTCGTCGTCGCTGCGCTGGGCGAGGATCCGCAGGGTGGTGGCGCCCGTCTGATCGGTGGCGATGCTCGACGCCAGCGGGCACCAGCACACGAAGCTCCGCCTGTCGGGGGCGGCGGCTACAGCCAGCGGAATCACGGCCACGCCCACCACGCGGTCCGCTCGCCCAAAACAGTAATCCTTTACCGTCACATGCAGCTCATAACTGTCCAGATTCACAGCTTTACCAAGTACACTGAGGAGAGAGAGAGTTTAGAACCAGACTGTAACTACAGAACCCTAACACAAGATGGCAGTGTTGAATACATCTGAACATCGAGCTTATTTTAAGATTACAATGATCTCCTACGTGTGTATGGTGTGTGTGTGTGTGTGTGGTGTGTGTATGGTGTGTGTGTGTGTGTGTATGGTGTGTGAGTGTGTGTGTGAGTGTGTGTGTTATTCTCACAACAGGAAGCTCTCGTTGTACTTGGCGCTCCAGCAGTTGTTTTTGGATTTGTGTGTGTGTGTGTATGGTGTGTGTGTGTGTGTGTGTGTATGGTGTGTGAGTGTGTGTGAGTGTGTGTGTGAGTGTGTGTGTTATTCTCACAACAGGAAGCTCTCGTTGTACTTGGCGCTCCAGCAGTTGTTTTTGGATTTGGTGGTGAACTTGTGTTTTTTATCAGAGAGCATGGGTCCGGTCAGAGTCACGTCCACGAACGGCCTGAACAACCCCGAGGTCTGCCACCTCATCTCACTCACCCCGATCACTGAGAGAGAGAGAGAGAGAGAGAGGGGGGGGGGGATCAGACCTCTGTGATGGTGCGGTGTGCACAGAGGCAGTGCTGCAGCACTCTCACCTTTCACTGTGAGCTTCTGTTCAGTGTTTCCAGCAGGAGGCGCCATATCCACCTGAATCACAGCCTCACCTATGGGCTGTTCCACTCCTGTGGCTGTACCCCACACACACAAACACACACACACACACACACACACACACACACACACACACACACACACACACACACACACACACACACACACACACACATAAATGAAACAAGGTGTCAGTTCTGGAGTTATAAATGTTTAATATCAATTCAACAAGCTCATGTGATATAATGATGACGTAATGACTGTGATGATGTAATGATGTAATGATGATGTAATAACTGTGATGATGTAATGATGATGTAATGACTGTGATGATG
>JAFMOC010000423.1:277500-282500 GCA_019802505.1 Corydoras sp. C115
CAGCTTCTTGATGATCTCATAACTCTGGTTGAGCTGAGTGAAGACGTCCACCACCGAGCAGGAGAACAGGGCGTGCTCAGACGTGGGCTGGAACTGAAGGGTGAAGAGAAGGACATTACAGCTCACATCACAGTGTGTGTGTGTGTGTGTGTGTGTGTGTGTGTGTGTGTACCCCATCTCTCTTGTCCCTTTCCAGAGCTCCATGCATAAAGTCCATGGACACGTCCTCGTTCTCCCCCAACCACTGAAGAACAAACTGTATGAACCACCTACAGAGAGAGAGAGTGTGTAAGCGTGTTTATGTGTGTGTGTGTGTGTGTGTGTGTGTGTGTGTACTCACGTTGGATACTCAGGTATGTTCTCTGAGGAGGACAGTTCTTTGACGTATTCATTGTAGAACCACTTCACTTTGAAATGAAGGTTCATGTAGTCAACACTTCAGCATCTGTGTGAGCTCCTAAATCGTTGTATCATTTTTCTTATTTAAAACAAGAGAAAGTCAAACAATATAAAGAAACAGTGACATGAAGATAAATTACATCTACAGAAATAAATAAATGAAGATTAAAAAACAAGATCCACAAGATTTCAACTTACATCGACAGGAAACATCTTAAAGAATATACAACTGATCTTTCAACTTGTACAACAGCAACAGCATTTTTGTAAGTAAACTGTTTATTACTGAGTGAGACTCAAACACACTTTACTGCCTGTTTATGATTCTAATTTAATATTACTGCTAAAATAAAGCTATGCTAAGCTAAAGCTAAATATCAGCGACAGTTAAGCCTACTGTATGCAAATCGGAATTTAAAATGAGCCAATCAGAGGAAACCCTGCCCCTGGCCCTCTCCCTTCCTCAGTGCTGCAGAATCAGTTATCCTGCTGAAGTGAAGAGTGAGACAGCCAGAAAGGTGTTCAAACAGAACCTCCTTAGAGAGAGAGCTGAAACTCTGTTCACTGATCAGTATAAAAGCGGAGACGTCAGTAATCTGATCTTATGGCACAAAGCTCTGATTTCTCATTAGACTCATGTAAAAAAGGAGGGCATTTCAGGAATCATTTAATTTCATTAAAGCACTTGTAGAACAGGAAAGATCCTGTGAAACCACTGAACAAAAGTCCCATATGGACTGTACCTCTACAAACAGAACCACAAAAGAACCCTCAGCTCAGGAACTAACCCTAGATCCTGAACAGGACCACACACTCAATATCTCCATCAACCTGATTAAGGGTCACTTTGCAAAACTGGAGGTGGAGTTGATTCAACTACGGGAGATGATTTTAAAAAAGTAAACAGACAATGAGCTAAAACAAGAGGGAGAGACTTATTTAAAAAAGATCTATCTGAACTGAAAGAACAAGTGAAAAAACTACAGGAAGAACTACAGAAAGAGACGAGTACCAGAACGACATGGCAACATTAAAAGAGGAACTAATACAAAGATGCATTACAATAAGAAGTCTAAGAAAAGAGTTCACAACCTACAATCCACAACAAAAACCTCAAACAGATTACTCCACCCAGGAGAACCCAACCAGCAAACCTCAACTTCAATTTTCAACACCCACCATTTCCTTACAGACTTTTAACCACTTCCAACCCCACACTGTCACCTCCACCTTCAACCTTCACCAGCACTTTACAGACATCCCCACCCCTATTTCCATTACATCCCCACTCTCACCTCAAACTTCAACCTCCACCAGTTTTTCAGAGAACCCTCCACCTGCCGTCCCCATCAGCTCTTTACAGACACCTCCAAAATCCATCTCTAATGTACAAGTGCACACTGAGCACACGATCAAAGACACAAATGAGGGAAAAGGAAGGAATACAAGAAGAATAGACATTGCATTTTTAAATTACTCCAATGGAAAATTTATTAATGAGAAATTACTTTTCCCCAAACACAGAGTGACAAAATTTTGGTGCCCCACTACAGAAAAAACTTGGATCTGCTGACAGAGGGAGAACTGGGATCTCCAAAACACATTATAATCCACACAGGAACAAATGACCTCAGATCTCCGCAAGAAAGAGTGTCTACATCCTTAAAAGCAGTGATGAAGGCCAGTTACACTTTCCCCAAATCAAAGATCATCATCTCCACCCTACTACCCCGCAAAGACTTTCATCCATACACAATTCAAATGATTAATGCTAGCATCTCCAGAGAGTGTGCTCTAAAACCAAATATCCACCTCGCCCACCACCCCACCCTGGATACAACCTGCCTCTACGATCATTTTCATCTATCTAAAAAGAAGGTACCTATATTTGCTAAAACACTAAAGGACATAACGCTAGTTCATAATGCCACCATAACTCAACACCACAACGGGCGAAGTTTAAATACAACACTGCCATCCCGACACAGTTCAGAACCCTCAGACATTGCACATCCAAGTGTCCACTACCCGAGATCTAGACATCATGTCCCTCACTTCTCACAACAATCAACAAGAGGATCCAGGAGGATCCAAAATTTCACCAGAACTTCACCTGCACCAACCTACGCTACAAGAATCCACACGAGACAACTGCACAAAAGATCCACCACCACATCCCCAGGAACTTCAATTCAGAGCAGGAACACGAACCTACGCCCAGGCTCTGAGGGGTTCACCAAACCCAAACACCTCTGAACTCAGACATTCAACTAATGCTCAGACACATCTGCAACCGTCTAACTAAACACGGTCTGTAAAAAAAAAAAATAAATAAATAAATAAATAAAATCCAACATCATACACAGACAGTTCATAGACAGAGATATATGTACACAGTTTAATAATCAAAACATAAATAATAAGTGGTTTAATTCTATATTGTTTGTATCTGTTTCTCTTATTTGTAAATACAGATAGTGATACATGTCAGTTCATACACTATGACATCATTTTGCATTTCTTTTTCATTACCCCAGAGAAAAACTGTGATAAAAATTAAATGCACACGGTTTGAAAGAGCCTGCTGCAGCTCTGCAGAAGTCTGGGGCTGTATATTATAAATGGACACTGAGAGGAGACACGTTCGGCCGCCTCACCCACAGCTCAGCTTTTGTGGATTACAATATAACAGATCCTGCGCTAGCAGTCCAGCCATTAACACCATTATCTGATCACAGTATTTTAGTTACAACCAACCATCCAATAAATTCACCAAGTAAAATGTACAAACTAAACCAGCCACCCAGGTGGAACCAGGACAGCGCGGAAAAATACAACCAGGCACTAAACACACAGGAAATACAGACACTCCTAAACTCCTTCATGCTAACCACATATCACCATAACAAAGGAGGAGTCGATTTGGCTGTAGAGAACCTCAATAAGCTGTTTAAACGCACAGTCCAATTAACTAACCTGAAGACCAAGAAAACCAAAGCAAAAAAATGTGAATCGAATAAATGGTTCGATAAAGACTGTAAGGATAAGAGAAAAGAGGTTAGAAAATTATCAAACCAAAAACACAGGGAACCACACAATCAGGAACTCCGCACTCAATACCACATGGTACTAAAAGAATATAAACACATACTGAAAACCAAAAAATACAAATACATTCAAAATCAAATCAGTGAACTGGAGAATTCAATCAAATCAAATTCATTCTGGGACAAGTGGAGATCAATAAACCGAATAAACAAGGAAGAAATAGCGATCACTAATGGAGACACATGGAAGGAACATTTTGAGACATTATTCAGTAAACCAAAAACAAATCTGGACCAAGAAGAAACTTTCAGAAAACTGAAATCACTGGAACAAACTATAAAAGAGAACCAGAACCCTCTGGACATCACGATCACAGAGGAAGAATTAGAGAAGAAGCTCCGAGATCTCCCAAACAGAAAAGCCTGTGGTACGGATGGCATCCTAAACGAAATGTTAAAGAACACTAACCAACAATTCAAATCTGCAATTCTAAAACTGTTTAACCTCATCTTAACAACAGGTCACTTCCCAGCACTCTGGAATGAAGGACTCATCACCCCCATATTCAAATCGGGAGATAAGCTTGATCCCAACAGTTACAGAGGAATCTGTGTAAACAGTAACCTGGGTAAAGTCTTCTGCAGCATCCTCAACACCAGACTTACAAATTACCTGACTCAACACAATGTTCTGAATAAATCCCAGATCGGCTTCCTACCAAATTACAGAACATCGGACCACATCTTCACCCTACACACTTTAATTGACAAATATATAAATCAACAGAAAAAACCCATATTTGCATGTTTTGTAGATTTTCAAAAGGCTTTTGACTCAATTTGGCATAATGGACTATTCTATAGACTTCTTGAAAATGGTGTAGGAGGGAAAACATATGACGTTATTAAATCAATGTATTCCCACAGTAGATGTGCAGTAAAGACAGGAATGACTAGAACAGAGTTCTTCCCGCAGTTTCGAGGGGTGAGACAGGGCTGTAGCTTGAGCCCAACTCTGTTCAACATTTACATCAACGACCTGGCTGAACAGCTCCACCGTTCAGAGAACATCCCTGGTCTTTCTATAGAAAACTCCACAATTAAATGTCTGCTCTATGCTGATGACCTCGCTCACCTACACGAGAAGGCCTGCAACAAAGTTTAGGACTATTGGAAAATTTCTGTGAAAATTGGGCCCTAAAAGTAAACCACAAAAAAACCAAAATTATGTATTTTCGAAAAAAATCCAGAATCCAGGAGAAAGGGACATTTACACTAAATAACACCCCAATTGAAGAAACTAAAACACACATATCTGGGCATCACACTGTGCTCCACGGGAAGTTTTGGCTTGGCTGTGAAGGAACTAAAAGAAAGAGCAAAAAGAGCTCTATATACAATCAAAAAAATCTATTAAATATGAACTTCCAATTCAAATCTGGCTACAATTATTCAAATCGTTAATTGAACCAATTGCACTCTACAGCTGCGAGGTATGGGGACCTCTGTCACAGACAGATCTAACAAACTGGGACAAACACCCAACGGAGGTCC
>JAFMOC010000423.1:297500-342500 GCA_019802505.1 Corydoras sp. C115
CACACACACTCACTCCACACACACTCACTCCACACACACTCCACACACACTCACTCCACACACACTCACTCCACACACACTCACTCCACACACACACTCCACACACACTCTCTCGACCTCTGAGAGTGTACTCGTGATCTTAATGCAGGTGTAATGAAGAGATAACGTACCAACCAGCCTTCAGTCTGACAGTATGACTTATGTATGTGTGTGTGAGTGTGTGTGTGAGTGTGTGTGTGTGTGTGAGAGAGAGAGAGAGTGTGTGTAGTGTTTTCAGAGCAGATACAGAGATCAGCTGCAGATCTTCCTCCCTGATACTTTTGCTGTCATGGCTTTTTTGTTTTTGCTGAATGATCCGACTACAATTCCCTCTCAGATCACATGATCACTTCCTACAGCATGCACAGCTGTGCTCCCTCACACACACACACACACACACACACACACACACACACACACACACACACACACACACACACACTCACACACTGTACAGACTTACAGAACGTACATCGTTGTGTGCATGTTCGCTGCCGTGCATGTGTATCAGTTTATTATTGTAGCAACAGTTTGGGGAAGGCCCTGTATAATGTTACAGAGTATGAGGTGAGGTCCAGAAACAGTCCTGACCTCTTTGGGATGAATTAGAACTGAGACTGTGAGCCAGGTCCTCTCATCCATCATCTGACCTCACAAATGCTCTCTGTGTGACGGTGTTACATTTCCACAGACACACTCCAAAACCTTCAAAGCCTGCTCCCCTGTGTGTGTGTGTGTGTGTGTGTGTGTGTGTGTGTGTGGTACTGTAGTCCACACAGTGGATGTGGTTCTGCAGATGGAGTGTCAGTGATGTGTGGAGTGTTAGTGCTGCGGGATCGAGTGTTTCACTCTAATGCACTCAAACTGAAAGCCTCTCTGATCTTCATCAGAACCACGCAGAACACACACACACTCACATTCAGACACACACACACACACACTCACACACACACTCACACTCAGGAGAACCTTCAAAACCCAAGCAGTGGCTGAAACATAGCAATTAGCATGACTATTTTAATTACAGCCTTTCAGCCGCTGCAGGCCGCCACCCAATTAGCACAACCTCGTTAATTTATGAGGTCCATGCCCTTGTGAGCTGAAACGTGGTCATCACGGTGCTAAACGTTCTACACAACATCCACTTACCTGCTCAACCACGCAATCATCAGCCAATCAGCAGCAGCAGCACAGGGACGCAAGAAACACCGTTGGTCCAGGCTGTGTGTGTGTGTGTGTGTGTGTGTGTGTGTGTGATCTGCTGGGATGTTCACACAACATCTAATCAGAAGGAAGAGCTGAAGGAAAACATCAGGTGACCATCACTCTGAGTCAATGATCAGAAGTAACTCTGATGATTAAACACACACCAGTGAGCATGAACCATCACATCAGGAGGAACTCATCAGAACATCCACATGGAACCTGTCAGAACCTCAATCAACCAACAACACGGACCAGCTGAGGGCGGCGGGATCCCCAGAGCCGTGTGAGGACTCTGAGACCTCACTCTCGTTCTCACCTGACTCAGATGAACCCGTACTTTGCTGATGGCCTTCAGCCAGCGGAGGCGTGGTGGAGCCATCTCAGAGAAACTGAAAACACGGAGACAGAACCATCAGGTGTGAGGTCACACACACACACACACACACACACACACACACGCGGTGTGTACACCCCTGATTTAAAGCTGATCCTCTGAACTCTGGGGTTAATCTGAGTTTCTGGTTCTGATTGGTTCCTTCAGTTTACAAACCTGATCTCGTTCCTCAGCTCCACAGTCTGATCTGAACTCCGTTCCTCATGAGGGAGTCAGGAGTATTATGGGATGGTCTCTGTGGAAGGTTACGGATCAAACCTGTTCTAATAGAACGATGAGGTCGTAGTGATCGGACTCACCTCTCGGTCTTCTCGTCCTGTTTGAGGAGGTGCTGGGCCGACAGCCGCTTCTTTTTCCCTGCATTCTCGTTGGTTTGGATCTCCTTCACGCCGTTCTCTGGACCCTCTGAGAGTGGGCGCGGTTGGGTACCGGTACCCGGGGTGGGGACGGTTCTCTCTTCTGGCTCGGTGCTTAAGCGGGAGCTGGACCGGCTCAGTTTCCCGAGCGAGCCCGCGTGAAAGCCGTCCACTGGGCTGTGGACGTCAACATGCGAGAGGTTAAAAAAGGTTCAGGGTTCCGGTTCAGGGTGAACCATGAGCCTCAGTTCTACAGGTCTGAACCACGGGGGCTGAGTGAGGAGGAGAACATCTAAAGATCACAATCAGGAAAAGCAAACATCAGACTGAAGGATTAAAGCAGGATTCAGAGTACTAACACAAACACACTCAGAAGCAGTGGATGGATTACTGCTGCAGAACGTAGAACCCAGAACCCATCCCTCTGACTGAGGTGCTACAGAACGTCCTGAACCGAATACATCATCAGATGCTAGAAGTGTGGAAATCTGAGGGTGTAAGATCTAACATCGTTCAGACAGAATGAAGGAACGCTGTATTATAGAACAGAGCCGAGGGTTCTCTCTCTCTCTGCACTCTGAAGGTCTGATGGAGTCTGTGGAACCTTCACTAAATGACAGACCGTCTGAAGACCACATGCTTTACTCCAACAGTAAATACACTCGGTCTTCATTTAAGATCTTTAGATTACTCAATCCAGAACCATAAATACTGGAGAGGAACACGCGAGGGGAAGGCTGGGTGAGGAACATACATCATACTACAGCGGGGGGGGGGGTTCCTACTAGCCTGTTGCTCAGGTCCGTTTTCAGGAGGCCGTTCTCGTTTTCCTGTAGAACATCAGCTCCGGGTCTTGATCGATCAACGGAACGTTCTGAGGGACCAACATCTGGTTGTGTATCTGAACATGTGTCCATGGCTTCCTCTGAATCGCCGTCATCGGCGCCCTCGGTGGCGTCGGAGTCCGCGTCGGAGTCGGGTTCTGCGCGGTCTTTTGGTTCGAGTGCTGCGGGTGGAACCGAGCAGGGTGGAGGTTCTGCGCTGCTCTGCCAGGGGAAGCTGATGTTCTTGCCGAACACACTTGGTGGAGAAGTGGGCTCCTCTGCTTTGGCAGCAGATCTTTCTTCCTGGAAAAGTCCGACTGAAAAACCCTTCAGGCCCGAAAGCAGACCGCCGGAGTCGGGCTGGTGCTGAGGGTTAGAACCTGCAGAACCTCCCTGAGGTGAACCAAACAGAGAACTAAAAGGCTTCGCTGTTTCAGCTGCACCTGAAAATAAACCACCAAATGAAGGGGCTGAAAGACTGGGGAGGTCAAACATGCCCTTGGACAGGGAGGGGGCTGGAGGAATGTCCTGAGACACTCGCTCCTCACCTGAAGGTGGAGCTGGAGGAACCTCCTGAGACACTCGCTCCTCACCTGAAGGTGGAGCTAGAGGAACCTCCTGAGACACTCGCTCCTCACCTGAAGGTGGAGCTAGAGGAACCTCCTGAGACACTCGCTCCTCACCTGAAGGTGAAGCTGGAGGAACCTCCTGAGACAATGGCTCCTCAACTGAAGGAACCTCTTGAGACACTGGCTCCTCACCTGAGGTGGAGCTGGAAGAACCTCCTGAGACAATGGCTCCTCAATTGAAGGAACCTCCAGAGACACTGGCTCCTCACCTGAAGGTGCAGCTGGAGGAACCTCCTGAGACACTCGCTCCTCAGCTGAAGTAACCTTCTGAGACACTTGCTCCTCAGTGGAGCCAGCTGGAGGAACCTCCTGAGATGTTCCCAGTTCGGTTCCTGAAGTCATTTGTGTTAAAGATTCTTCAGGGGCCACACCATCCTGGTGTCTAATGAGTTCCATGCCCTCCCCTGTGCTTCCTGTAGCACCATCATCAGCTCCTTCAGCGGAATTGGTTTCAGATATTTTATCAGTTAAAACAACTCCATGTTCTTCTCGTTCCTGAGGTTTGGCCTCTGTATCTGAAGGTACCATTTGAGGTTCCTGAACTGTACCCGACTCCCTGATGTTTCTTGGTTCTTTTGGTTTGAGTATCTGAGTGTGCTGGTGGATCTCCTCTGTTTTGGGAGCATCTTTAGATCTCAGGAAACCTAACAGGTCACCGGTCAGAGACTCCGTGGGTGGAACCGAGGCTAAACTGAAAAACGAGGGTTTTGGTTGTTGATGTGAAGCAGGAGATGATTTGAAGAACGAAGGTCCTGATGAGAAGAAGCTGGACGTTGAGGGCTTGTTGGTTCCACTTTGTCCTGAGAACATAGACATCAATCCAGAAAATCCAGCAGACTCAGGAGCTCTTTGAGAAGGAGCCGTCCTCGGTCCACCGGATCCAGGCACCGGGGGTCTGGGGCCTTGTGCCTGAGGTCTCAGTTGGTTAGCAGAACCCAGCATCCTTGGTTTCGGTTGACTTTGAGTTCCCACTATTCCTGGCAGCAGGTGTGGAACCGGAGCAGGGTGTAGATCAGGGGTCAGTCGGTCCACTGGCCATGTTAATGGTTCTCCTGCTGATACGATGGTTTCTTTGTTCTCTAGTTTAGAACAGTCGGTCAGTCGGTCTGGTTCTGATGGACCCTTCTCTAATTCATCATGTTCACTATGAACTGCAGAATCCTGAAGGGTTTCTGATTCCAGACCCTGAACTTTAACATGTTCTTCACACCCAGTCGACTCTAAAGGTTCTGTAGGTTCTACTAACTCCTCCTTCACTGACATGTCTTCAGTTCCATTATGTTTGTCTGATTCTGGTTGTTTGAGATGGTCATCAGAACCTCGTGATGCAGAGTTGGTTCCCACCTCACAGCTCTCTGATTCTGATGGTTCTAAATAAGAACTCATTTCATTGGTGGGTGCTGAATCCAGCTGGTCTGCTGATCTCTGTTCACTGCTCACTGGTTCCACACCAGGTCCAGTGGATTTGAGTTCTGGATTAAGGTCTTTTGAGTCCTCCACAAGCTGGATCTCATGGTCTGAATCAATTACAGATGGTGGAGAACATATGCGATCTGGAACCACCACATCCTCCTCCATCTGAAATCCAGCTGAGGATTTATTTTGAGGTTCATCAGATGAAGTGATGGAGTCGTTTAGAACGTCAGGTCCCTCCACCTCAGGGGTATGACCTCCTCTTTTACACACTAACTCCTCATGTACCATCACGTCTGAAAGTCTGGTGGATGGTTCTTCAGGTAAAACGGGTCTCTCCCCAAAGGTCTGTTTGTCCGAGCCACTCCTGAAGGGAAACACTGAAGGGACCTTGAACAGACCTTCCTTATCAGACGATGGTGAGCCACCAAACCTGGAGAACAGACCTGTTCCTGTTGCTTCTTTATTAATATCTGATACACTAGGAGGCGCTGGTGTTGAGGTCTGAGTTGTGCCTCCACCAAACAGAGAGAACAATTCAGAAGCAGCATTATCTACTGTACCCCAGAGATGTGAGGAACCAGAAACCTGAGGTTCACATGGTGCTCCCCCAGCTTCTGATCCCTGTGAAGGTTCCACTGTTACCTCACAGCTTGAAGACTTGTTCAGTTCTGGGAACTCCAGAGAACCATCAGTGTCTTTATCTGCATCTGATTTGGGTTCTGTTTCCTGAGTTTGTTCCTCTTCCTCGGGTTTCACAACCTCCTCCTTATGCTCTGCGTTCTCCACTTGGTTGAGGGTAACGTCACATGTCAATGAATTGGTGTCACCGGGAATCAGACCATCACTGGTTCATTGGACCTCATTCTGTGTTTCTGCTTTCTTGGCTGCATTTGGCCGAACCCTGATCTTTAGAACCCTGATCTTTAGAACCCTCCTCAGGTGTTGTTTCATTCTTCTTTTTCTCATCCATAAAAGATAAAATGCCAAATCCACCAGATTTACCTTTTTCTGCACCGGTTCCAGCAGAGAAAACCGAAGGAACTTTGAACCGTGTTTCTGACTCTGATGTCGCTCCACCAAACATAGAGAACAGACCTTTCCCTGCTGGTTCTTTACTGGTGGCTTCAGGAGGAGCAGCGGCACCACTGAACATAGAGAACAGTCCGGCTCCAGAAGGTTTATTATCTTTAGGAGTGGATGTTCTAGGCACGGCGCCCCCTGTAGTTGGTCTGAGTGGAGCTGTCATCTGTGTCCCAGAACCAAACATAGAGAATAGTCCTTTAGCTGCTGACTCTTTAGGTGACGGTCCTCTTGGCTGACCACGTCCTGAAGGACCCCGTGGGGGCAGATGTTCCGTGGGTGGAGGTCCTACTGCCCTTATTGTACCCGGCGGTAGCTGTCCTCTGGTTCCAAACACAGACGGACCCTTCTGGTTAGATTCCTCTTGAGTACCGGAACCTGATGATGGGTCAGAGCTGCTCACACCAAACAGGGACATGAAACCCCTTTGCTGGTGCTTCTTTAGGTACGAATGGTGCAGGAGGAACCTGGGAACCGGTTCCCCCAAAGACTGAAAAAATACTGGTACCAGGTGTTTCTTTGGATGAAGCTCCTGGCAGGATGTTACGGAACATGGATGAACCACTCTGAGTCTGCAAAGAGGAGACACTATCCCCTGTGGTGTTGAGAACATTGTTAGGACGGTCCTCCTGAGCGCCCCCCTGTGTGGTGGAACCCGGGGGTTGATGTGATGAGGACTTTGGGTTGAGATCTGCAGTCGTTCTTTTTCAGTCGTGACCGGTTGTGTGATTTCGTAAGGTTCTCGTTTGGGGTCAGTTGGAGGTTCTGATGAGTTCTCAGAACCCTCTTTGTGAGGTGGCTCCGGTGTGGTCAGAGCTGTGACCTCACTGCCCTCATCACTGAGTTCTGGGATGTGTACAGAACCTTTAGATGTCTCCTCTGAGGCCAATGGTTCTTCAGGAACAGCTGATTTTTGATTAACACTTAAAGAACCAGATTTATTAAAGAGTAGTATGTTCTCCACTGCTGGGAGAGCATGAGAACATGTGACGGCATCATCACATGATGGAGAGATCACATTGTGGTCCACCATGTTCACTGAGACAGGCGGTGTAGTTCCTGTCACTCCAGTGGAGGGTGGTGATACAGTTCCTGTAGTTCCTGTGTTCTCATTCACACACATTATGTCCCCACTGCGTTCGGGGGGAACAGTGGAAGTCTCTATACCATGAGGAGGAACATCAGCAGAACCTTCTGTAATGAAAGCCCCATTTTCTGTCAGCTCTTTTTTAGGATGTTCCTCATCGGAGTTCCTGAACGTAAACTGAGGAACCAACATCGTTTTAAAACGTCGAGAATTTCGCTGCTTTGCTCCAAATGTTTGGACTTTATCAAAGTTTGGAACCTCCGCAGTGAATAACATCTCAGAAGGAACACCAGGATGCTCCTCCCCCCTGCCTCTCCTCGTATTTGACTCTGAAGAACGTGTGGTAGTGGAACCAGAACACAGTGATGAGGCTGGTGCATGTTCATCGGTTCCACATGGAGCAGCAGGTGAGATGTTCTCAAGTGTATCTGTTAGTGTGTGTGAGACCCATGATGCTGTAGTATCAACACCGGAACCTGACACTATGGGTACCATAGGATTTGAAATGGTACTCAAAGGTTCTGCAGAGGATTCAGAACTTAATGTGCTCACCACCGACACTGGGTCCTTTTCCATCACTAAAGAAGGTTCTTCAGGTTCCGGCTCCACTTGAGTTATGATAATCGTGGGGGGTGGAGAACCATGTGCAGATGATGTTGGGTCTTTGGAATGTGGATGAGAGAACAGAGCAGAGTTGGGAACTTCAGGGGAGGTTCTTGATTGTTTATCATCTCTTAAATTGGTAGGAGGTGAGGAGGTGACTGCTGGACCATGAGGCATGATGGGTGAAGGAACATCTGCTGGATTTAGAGCGGACTCTGGTGGAAGTTCCGCAGGAGGGTAACCAGGGGGATTCACTCGGAACACCTCCGTTCCAGGAACCATACCTGGACTACATGAGGGAGTGGACGGTAGTGAACATACTGCAGGTAGAACCTCCACAGGAGGGGGGGCAGTGCATCCTGGACCTGGAGGGTTTCTCATCTTGACGGTTGATGCTACATATCCTGGAGTTGTAAGTGTATCCATGTGGCAGAACGTCCCATCAGTCCTTACTTGATGAGGTGGGTTTGAAACGTGGAACTGCATCATGGACGTACTAGATGGAGCAGAGACCCCTGAGACGAAATGACTTGCAGATGGAGCTTTACCTGGATGTTTTGGGATTAAGTTCATCTCCTGCTTTGATGTTCGTGGTCTGCAGACTGACCCACGTCTCTGGTGACGTTCCTCAGATCTTTGGAACATGGTTCCTTTAGAAGCAGAGCCATCAAACACTGAGATCAGTCCTTTGACAGACGTGGCCGCTGGAACATCAGTATCACAGGACAGTGACTGCATCTGGTCAGCAGGTGGAGCCCATGAGACTGGACCTGAGGAGAACCTGTGAGAACGTTGATGAACTTGCTGTTTATTGGAGGATGAGGTGACCCCTGCTGAACGGACTGCAGACGCTTCATCCCTCAATTGTGAGTGAGTCCTCATGGAGGACGCGTCCTCAGCTGGAACCATGGGGACTGAGGTAGGGGCTGTGGACTGTCTCCAGTTCTGGACATGTGACGTCTCTGACTCAACGTGTTTAATGAATCTGGGTGGTGGACTAGGATCTTCTGCTGCCACCGTACACACAGTGCCACCTTCAGGTGGCGCTGCCGCAGCTGAGCGGTACACTGTCACCTCTGACCTTTGAGCTTGAAGGTGAGTAACACGCTGAATCTGCGGTGGATGAATTGGGTGTCCGACTGTGACCCACGTAGAGGAAAACTTGTCTCTTGAGACAAACGCGGAAGCTGCGACCATTTCTGTCGGTCTTGTTTGTAACCGCGTGGTCGTTTGGACAGAAGACACACAGACAGGTGTGGAAGGAGAACGTGGTACCTGGTCTGAAGCATTTCCCGGCGTTCCCGCCGCAGTCAGTTCCATGTATGTTCTCGTAACGTGAGTGGAAAACCTTCCTGGGTCCACAGAATAACGTTCGCTTCTCTTAGGCAGCAAAGCACCAAAGACCTCCTGTGAAGAATGCTGGGGACGAGGAGTCTGGAACCCCCTGGAGGTTGGTACCCTGGGGTCTGCTGGAGCTCTGAGTGCAGGTGTCGGTGTGTTTCCGCCCTGTGATGTCAGATCGATGACCGTATGAACGTTATTTGATCCTGACCTCAGACTTTGTGAGTGTTGTGGATTTCGTGACCTCCGCTGCGGTGACGTAGTGAAATTGATCGGTTCTCCGTCCTGAATAATGGAGATCTGACTGCAGGGTGGAGGTGGCGGTTTAGTGGAGAAGTCCACCGGTAAGGTGGAGACACGTTGGTTTAGGTGGTGGCCTGATATTTGTGGATATCTGGTGTTGGGAGGTTGATTCGTTCGGTGAGGACCAACCTGGCGACGTTCCACTAATGAGGTTCGGTCAGTTAAAGGTCTGTGAGAAGGTTCCGAAAGCCGTTGGGGGGACATGTCCAGGACACCTCTGTGGGAGTTAGCAGGTGTTGAGGGTGCAGTCAGGATGTGAGCGCTTATGGTGGTTGAACATGACATGAGCAGAGAGCCGGTGTGGTTTGGTGATGGTTTGGCCGCATCGTGGTGGAGCTGAGATGATGCTACACGTCCCACCTGCATCACAGGTTGCCCCACTGGTGGAGAATGCTGCAGAGTTAAAGGTGAACCAATGGAAGGAGGTTGCATGCCTTTCATCATGGACGGTACCTTAGTGGAAGTTCCTTCGTCAGCAGAGTTATGAAACGCACACAGAGATCTCACTGAAGGTGGAGTCTGATGCCCCTGAGGGAGTCTGATCGAGGTTCTGTACTCAGGTGTGTGTGAGGTCACCCCCTGCTGTGCATGCTGGGTAATGGTGCCAGGTGGCTCAGACTGATAGCGTCTCAAAGACAGTTTTATATTCGATTTTGAGGTTTCAACAACCAAACATAACCCAGCAGATACCTCGTCCCCTGAGTTTGACCTGGACCGTCTCCTCAGC
This sequence comes from Corydoras sp. C115, assembly GCA_019802505.1. Taxonomy (NCBI): domain Eukaryota; kingdom Metazoa; phylum Chordata; class Actinopteri; order Siluriformes; family Callichthyidae; genus Corydoras; species Corydoras sp. C115. The sequence continues at coordinate 307,506 of JAFMOC010000423.1, forward strand.
AATGGAACCACGTCCTCTGATGGGGTTTCAGGCCCCCTGGTGGTTTTTAAAGACATGTCTATGGTGGATGTGATGGAATTGGCGGGCGCGGTTGGCGTTGGAGGCAGCTGATGGAGGCGTGTTGAACCGTGAGGGTGTGTGATGTCACCCACGTGGTGGTGCAGCTCTGTGTGTTCGGTGTATGACCTCAGCGCTGACGCAGCAGAACTCCTGGTTCCTTTGGGCTGAATGTGTTGGGAGGTTATATTTGGTGCGTCCACCATCAGCGGCAGAGCGGCGGAACCATCTGTGACCTCAGCAGCAGAACATCGTCTCCTCCTTACGAGTTCCACAGCCGCGTTATCGTTAGCTGGCTTGTTATCTCCACCTGCCGTCTTTGAGGACATGTCCAAGCTTCCTTTGGTCCAGTGTGCAGGTGCAGAGTCCTGATGAACCTTCTGAATGATTGTGATGGATTCATTTAACAGTGGGGGCTTCCACCAGGGGGCAGTCTGCGGGCTCATTGTAATGGATTTGTTTGTTGAAGCCTCTTGATTTAAGATTCCACGTGTTAAAGGTTCTGCGACCTTCACCGTCTGCTTCTCAACGGAACCTGTGCGAGATCCTACAGACTTACACGGAACCGTGGAATCTAGAGGGGCTTTAGGAACTGACTGAACTGACGCCTGTCTGAGGAGCTGGGACCCTGGAGATGGTGATGATGGTTGAGATGTCCTCAAATTAGGACCACATGGTCGACTGTCTGGAGGACAAGATGGAGACAGGCTCCTCGGTGAAGGTGGAGCAGAAACTGAGACCCTGGAGAGGGGTGTAGCACCATCCAGAGGTGGAAACCTCACATTGATCTCTTTACGTTCTTCGATCTCAACCGTCAGATCCACACCCACGTCCATGTCAGTGATGGTTCCACAGGGACGCTGCTGCTTCTTTGATCTGGACCTGGTGAAGTCCAGCACCTCCTCAGCGGTCACGGCAGTCTCTTCAGAACAGTTTGAGGGAACTGAACAGTCCACAGGTTTTGTACAGACGTTCAGAAGGTTCTGTGTTCTGTTAAAGAGTGAATTCTGAGGAGGTGGAAGAGCTCGGACTTCTGAAGCTGAATGTGATGGTGCAGGTTGTGTTGCCCTCTGAACCCCTCCAGATGTAGGTAACGAGGTGGAGGGCTGGGTTAGCGTGGATGGTTGTTTTTGAAGGCGTAGTTTATTTAATGTGACGGAGGACGGAGCTGGGTCAGTAACACTCCGGGATGTTGGAGATGTTTGAGGGGTGGTGGAGGTGGGACCGGTCTGTGTACGGGGCTTTCCTGGGGCCGTTGGTAGGGATCTCCCTGATGTGTTTGGTTTTGTTGGACCATGATGCTCTCTGGAAGCACTCTGAGTCTGAGGGACCCTCCTAGAACCTATTCTTGTTGATATCTCTGTGTCTCTAGGAAGTTCAGCTTCTTTAAATTTACTAACGAAGCCAGTGGGGTCTGAAGGAGAGGGAGGTCCAATCTTAATCTCAGGGATAGATGGAGGACATGTAGTGACATGCTGCCCTCTAGAGGCCACCGATAAAGAAGCTGATGATACATTTGATATGGACACTTCTGGAAAGATCTCCTTCATTCCCTGGTTTTTCCAGTATGGTCCTCCGTGATTGGTCTTGGTTGCTTTGATTGAAAGGTCAGATGCATCCAGATGATCTTCATGATAACTCAACACACTTGGTTCCTTCACGTCTACTTTAACTTTATGTAGCTTCTGGCCACTGAGGTCTACAGGATGCGGGGTCTGTCCAGCCATGGAGTCCTGAAACATTTGAGTAAAGTTCTCCATATTCATATTCATAACTCTGTCTCCTTTCTGAAAGGCTGAAGACATGTCAACAGGTCTGCTGTGGACAGAAGGTTCAGCCGGGTCATGTCCTGAAGCCCACAGCTTCTCCTCCTCACTGTACAGTGGGATTTTAAAGCCACAGAGCGTGACTTTGGGCTTATCCCTCTTCTGCATCATGTTGGAAATGTTCTCTGTGATTTGTTGCAGAAGGTTTTTGTTCTCGCCGTCTGCGTATGCGTACAGGTGTCTGCCTCCTCGGTCAGTCAGCAGCGAGTATATGAACTCATCATCTGCATAAATGTAATAACCACAATCTCCGTCCTCTGCTGGCCACCACAGTCCTTGGTCCAGAAGTGAAAGCCACTGCTGGTACCATTCAACATCTTCAAACAGGTCATCCTCGGGATCTTCAGGGTTCCTGGCGTTGTTCCGCAGGTCGACGGCTCCTGGCGTCAGATCGATGGGACCTTTTTTGGCTGTTAACTGTTTAATGATTTTGGACACGAGTTTGGAATCAGACTGTGGTCCCAGGGTGCCGTTACGTACCGGTCCAGCGTGGGTTCTACCAGCAGATGGGGACTGAGGACGTGGTAATTCTGAGGTCTTTTCTGTTGAGATGTTCATCACTAAGGTCTCACTGCTTCTTGGATCTCCAGCAGTCTTCAGGTGATCCCAGGTTCTCCATGTGGTTTTGTTCTTGTAACTCATATCAAATACAACTGCATCGTCTTCCTGGGGGAGTCTGCGATGGAGTGACAGACTCCCAACATTATGCCAGGGATGGACGGGTATGTGGAACTGTCCGGGGTCCATCCCTTTCAGGTTCCACCATGCAGGTTCCTCTGGGACTGCTTCACAGTTGAAGGAGAGTCCTTCTTGTTGAACTACAGAACAGTCTCTAACTTGAGCTTCCAGAGACTCTAATAGAACGTAATCGTTCAGCTGCTGCCAGAGGACAGCTTCTATAAGACACTGGTGCTCATAAAGTTCTGCTGGAATTACACCGTGTTCTGCAAACAGATATAACAGATCCTGATATCCATACTCAGTGTTAGTTCCATACAGGAGTCTCTGGATTTCATCCAGGTACTGCTGAGTAGACCTGACTGCTGGATGGAGTTTAACGGGTTCTAGAGTCTGAGAGGTCAGTGTACTGGATTTTACTCCCGAAACGTTGATGTCCTCTGTTCCGGAGACTGTCTTTGCCTCCGTGATCACAGAAACCGTTCTGGTTACATTAACCCCAGATTGCATGGTGGGAACCACGCCAGCTTCTCCACCGGAACTGGAATTTGGTTCCTTCTTCATCACAGTCGTTTTGATTGATGTGTCCTCCTCGGATTCCTTCTTTAAAAATCCGGTCAGTAACCCCTTACGTGAAGAGCCCCTCTGATCGGAGACCTTCAGCTCCATGTCCCTGCCTCCATCCTGAGTGAACTCCTGCTCTACAGGTTTGGTTCTCTGAATCTGGGGACGGTTCTGACCGGGCCGGACATTGGGGCGTTCTTGTTGCTGCTGTGTCCTGGTCTGAGAACCTTCAGCTGTTGCTGAGACCTTGTTTAATAATGTAGATAACACACCCCCTGAGTTTTGTTGTCCACCTCTGTCCTGTGGTTCCACTTTGGTTGTCTGTTTCTGGTCTTCTGATGAAGTCAGTTTTAAAATGTTGGACAGACGCCCTCCTGACTGTCCAGGCTCCTGTGAGGACGTCTTTCGGTCCAGCTGGCTCTCTTCAGATGGCTTTTCGGATGTCTGTTTGGAGTCTCCACTTCCTGAACCAATCTTTAAAATACCAGAAAGAAATCCTGACTGACCCACTGAGGAGGGCTGCGGGGTCGAGACTGGAGCTTTCACTGGAGCTTCTGGTTTATTTGCTGGTTCAAGGGGAGGATCTTTATTCACAGAATGTTGGGCTGGAGGTTCTGATGATGCCAACTTGTTGAAGAGTCCGGAGAGCAGACCTCCCTGCTGCGGTTCAGCAGGGCTGTGGTTCTGCCTCTGCAGCAGCTGGACTTTGGTCTGCTGCTCTGGAGGTTGAATAGTGGAGAACAAGCCTGTCAGGAAGCCTCCCTGATGCTCAGCAGATGATTGTGGGTCTGCTTTCTGACCGGGTTCTGACGGAGCAGGCTTGTCCGGAGCCGAGGCCGTGTCCACGATCTTACTGAACAGGCCTGAAAGCATCCCACCTGCTGTGCCAGGTTGGGTCTGTGGCTGATTTGGCTTCTGTCTATTGGAACGTTGTGCGTTATTTGGACTGTGGGAACCCAGGGGAGCAGAACTCTTCATGTTCTGAGGAGATTCTTTGGCGGGGTTGATATTTGTTGTATTGATCCCAAACATGTTTGAAAAAAAGCCCCCCTGTGGAGCGGGAGCAGAACTTGGCTTCGGGTCTTGTTTAGCGATGCAGCCCTCAGCTGGGGCATGGGGCTGGGGCGGAGGACCTTCAGCTACCGTTAATTTATTCAGGAATCCTGAAAGCCGTCCCCCTTCTGATGCAGCAGGTGAAGGTTCTGTGGACACCTGACCAGGCTGACTGACGGGGTCATGAGACAGAGGTGTTGCTGAAGGAGCAAACACACTATCTGATAATTTAAGGAGTCCCCCAAACAGCCCTCCTGACGGAGCGGGGGCGGGTGCTTTAGGCTGAGGGGGCTGTTCTTTTGGGGCTCTTTGTTGGCGTCCCTCTGGCTGAGGCTGGACCATCTTCTCTGATGGGATTGGGGAGGCTGCTGTTTGAGGTGTTGACTGGTTTAACCCTGGAGCAGGAGCAGTCTGTGGACCTGACTGACTGTATGGAGATTCGGCTGACTGTGGGGAACTGGACGAGGCGGGACTGGAAACCGTCTCACTAGCCAATCTAAAGAGCCCAGATAACAGTCCATCACCCTGTGGCTGTGGAGGAGCTTCTTTGAATGGTTGGTCCTGGACACCTGGGTGTGTATTTTGGGAGGGTTGGGCTCCCGGGGGTGTCTGATGATGTGGACCTTCTGACTGACTCACTGTGTTGGTGTTTTCTGTGGAAGCCATTTTAAAAAGCCCAGAAAACAGGCCTGTGGATTGAGGGGTGGAGTCCTGTGACTGAATCTCATTTGTGGCATTAACAACCGATGACAGTAACCCTGACAATAAGCCACCCTGCTGAGGCTGGTCAGGAGACCTGGAGCTACTGGAGAACAGTCCTGACAGCAAGCCCTGAGATGTGGACACTGATGGTTTAGGTTTAGTCTCTTCTGGAAGACTTTGTTCTTGACTAGTTTGGGATGAAGATGGTTCCTGAGGTTCACTCTGTGTTACAGATGGTTCCTCTTTAGCTGGAGCGGTCAGAACAGAGACCGTCTGGATCTCATCTCCGGATCTTTGAGCTGCAGGTTCCTGCGCAGGGTTCTGGGACCCGGTTGAGAAACTCTCCGGTATTTCAGGTGCTACTACAATAGCAGGTATGTTTGAGGAGGAGCTGGACTTTGCGTCCTGTGCTTTAGGTCCTTCAGCTGGAGTGGGTTTAAAAAGATTAGAGAACCACCCCGTATCTGAATTCCCCTTTGGCACACTTTCGAGCAGTGCAGCTCGACTTGGGGTGGTTGATTTTTGAGAAGCCTGTGGAACATCTGGCTTTGACGCTACATCTTCTCCAGTTCCCAATTTGAGGAACCCAGAAAGAATCCCTGAATCCTGCTTTGTGTCCTGAGGACCATCAGAGGAGAAGAAGGGAAGCTTGAGCTTGCTGCTAATAGCACCTCCTGCTTCCTCGGTTTTTGGTGCTGCAGCAGGTTTCAGTATTGAGAAGACGGAGGGGGTGAACGAACCTTCGACTGATTTGTCGGCAGTAACGGGGATGGTGGACATCAAAGAGCTGATTGATTTTTTAAAAGGGCTGAAAAATCCGGGTTGGTCGTTTTCTTTCGCAGTAACTGGGTGTGTCTCCTGTTTACTTTCTCTCTGGTTCAGATAGGTCTCCTTGGGCAGGACGTCCGGTATTTCACCTGATGACTCCGTTTCTGGCAATAGCTCCACCGATCCACTGCCTGAGCCTCCACAGGAGGACTGGTGTTCTGCTGCTGATTGCTCTGTAGACCCTTCTTTAGACTCGATGCTTCCCTCAGATCTTTTAGGAGATGCCGGCTGTGGACCTTCCTCCGATTTGTCTCCGAACAGCCTGAAGGGACTCAGTCTCCCCAGGACTGATTCCACTACACTCTGAGGCTGGCCTGCAGAAGGTCCTGGGCTCTCACTGCTACTCGGCGCCTTTGAAGCAGCTTCTGATCCCGGACCTGACACGCTGGTTGGTTGGCTGGGTTCTGTTGACTGAAAGGGCAGAAGTGAGTGAAGGGAGAACTTCTTATCTCCACTAAACTCCTGAACAGCAGGTGGAACCACTGCAACAGGGGTCGGGCTGCTGGATTTAGGAATGAAGGACAGGAGTTTAGAGAGTCCAGATTCCTGCTGAGGGGGTGGTGGCAAGCCTGAGGTTGTGGTTGTTGTGGTTGTTTTGATCTCTGCAGAGCTGTTTGAGGTTTCATCTGCAGGTTTGGTTCCCACCAGTGAGCTAAACAAGGAATTCATGACGTTTTTCACCCCACTGATCCCCTGATTCACCGAGGCTTCGTCCTTCTCCTGGACGTTCGTCAGCTCTCCGTCCTTCTCCTGGACGTTTGTCAGTGCTCCGTCCTTCTCCTGGACGTTTGTCAGCTCTCCGTCCTTCTCCTGGACGCTCGGCAGCTCTCCATCCTTCTCCTTCGTCAGCTCTTCGTCCTTCTCCTTCTCGACACTCTGTATTTTCTTTCCAGATTTTTGTAACTCCTCATATTTACTGATCTCCTCCTCTCTTCCAGCTAGATATTCAGATACAGTGTCTACAATCTTCTGGAGCTCGTTCATCGTATCAATGTAATCATCATTTGGTTCCTCTGCTAACGAGGACATGTCATCTAGACAGTAACGACCCCCCTCGCTCTTTGGCTCAGGGTAACAGTGAGACCATTCTCCATAAGAAGATACATATCTTTCACAACTATATCTGCCATCGTACTCGTACTGCGTACTGAAGTCCTCCTCAAGAAACGTGATGTCCTCCAGATCCTCCTCAGATCCGAGTGAAAGCTGAAGTTCCTCAGATCCCGCTGAGCCGTACTCACTTCTTGCCGTTAACCTAGCTTCCTCCTTCTCTAGATACAGAGCGTAGTTCTCCAGGGTCTCTCCAAACGCAGTTTTGACCCACATCCTTGTTTTGTACAGCAGATTATCCTGAAGAACCTCTTTGATGGTCTTCTGCTGCTGATGTTCGGTTGAAGATGGATTCATGGGTATATCTGCGTGAGTGTTTTCTGCTTCCTCAGCAGAATTCCCCGCCTCTTCTAATTGTGTATCTCCGGGTGATGGCGCGCCGTCCTCCGCCGTCTCATTAAACCCTGGCTTTAGAGTCGCTGGGACTACTGACCATACGGTAGATTTCACTCTTGGTCTCCTCCTCATCGTCCCACCGTTTCTGCTCCGGTTCCAGATAATCGTCCAACAGGTTCTCATGATGTTTAAACTTCGTCTCCCAGTCCTCAATGCCCATGCCAGAATCAACTGGTATAATCCTGACCCCTCCTCTACGCTCAGAATGATTTATAATAAAAGTCGTGAGTGAGGAAGACATAAAGAGAAGGACAGACAGATGAAAAATTAAAGTCAAAGTGAATCAGAAAAAACACAGGACATGAGAACAGACGTGAAACGGAGACAGAAGAGACCGACAGCAAACTGAAAACAGTTCAGAGAAAAAGTCAATAGTATGCGGACACGTCTGAATGACCCGTTAACACTGTAAGACGGTCCTGTACCTCGGCCCCCTTCCGTCCCTTCCGTCCGGCTCATATCTGTGTACGGGGTCTGTTCTGGGCTCTCTGGGTGGGGCCCGCTGATGAGACCTCCGGCCCATCGGGTACTGATGCACGGAGGAATTGGGCTGTGCCGTGGTGTGGTAGCGAGGAGGCCGGACGTCACTGCGGTAGTCGCTGTCTCTGTCATCCAGAGCACTATCATGGTCATCCAGAGCTGAAGAACATCAAGAACCATCAGCACACTGATACAGAGAATCAGAACCACACAGATAACGATGAGATCCATACCACACCAACAAAACTATGTGGACACCCATCCTAATTACTCAGGTTCCAGTAGTTACTCAGTTTCCCTGTAGGTGTGATGGTCAGGTGTCCACATACTTATGTTTATATAGTGTCCTGATGTTATGGAACAACAAACTGAGCTGATGGAGCATTGTGAGATGGTGTGAGATGATTTCATGGATAATTGTTCATAAGAGTGTTATAAGAGAGATATTAATCACTGGTGACATCGACAGACGCATGAACTTTAGACGGAACACTGTTAGAACTCTCTCTCTCTCTCATGTTGTAAACTACATACTTTGCTGTTCACTCCATCCAAAGTAGGTCCAGCTGCCTGAGCAGATGAAGGGAAGTGACATCAGTGAAAACATTTACATATATTACATTCCTCACTGTGACATCACAAAACCATATAACAGATTCATCTAACGCCCACGTCAGGATTAAACATCAGGATTAAACGTCAGGATTAAACGTCAGGATTAACAAAGAAAGAACTAAAGAACTGTGAGGACTCACAGACATCTACTGCCCTCTAGTGAGAGAGTTTAAACAGTACATACAGATTTAAAGGTGAAGCGTGTCTCTGTGTACACACAGAGCTGAGTGAGTCTGAGGATGAACCTGACCCCCCCCCCCAGCACTCTGGAGATTTAGAACTGAGCAGATACACACAGGACAGGGAGCCACTCCATGACTGTTCGCTCACACACACACACACACACACACACACACACACAAACACACAATATATGGGGCAATTTAGAGCAGCCAATTCACCTCAAATTCATGTTTTTGGACTGTGGGAGGAAACCGGAGAACACTTATGAAACCCACACGGACACGGGGAGAACATGCAAACTCCACCCAGATTGGGATTCAAACCTGGATCCCCAGGGCTGAAAGGAGAACATGCTAAACACGGAGTCGTGCTGTTCGGATCATTATGCTGTTAATGTTCCACGCTGACAGAGGTTCTAAATGGCACCAGGTATTTTTCCTCCTGCTGTTTGAGAGACTCAGAGCACCATCTAGTGGACAGTAAAGGAGGTGCTGCCTAAAGTCAGGATTAAAAAAAGAACTAAAGTCTTTGTGAAAGCAGAATGTAAACCCGGTGCGAGGTCTAAAGTTAATGAGGACTAAAGGTTGTACTCACAGCACTGTGAGGGAGCAGAGGGGAGGGGCTTCCTCTGTGGGTCGTCCTGCAGAACATACAACACTTCCAATAAACCACCACAGAACATCAGCGTTCAGAGATTCATATAGAATAAACCTCAGAGATCAGGTCTGAAATACAGAGGTCAGTAACTGGACCTCAGTCTCACCTCGTCGTGTATCCTCATGTCATTAATGCGCTCCAGCTTCCTGGTCCAGTACAGAGCCTCGTCCTCCGGAATATCTACAGAACAAATCCTCAGTGAGGAACCCGAACGAGCCTCTGCCTCCTCGGCGTGACCTACATGCCCTGCCCTCGCTCCTTCACCGCCCCGCTCCCCGTCCCACCCCTCACATTCACTATTCAAACTATTAAATAAGACATGAGCGGGGGGGTGGGGGCCTACAGACACACTTTCGTACTTAGCAGCGAGGTTTTTAAATCCCTCAGCACGCAGAACCACCACACGCTCAGAACGCCGCGGACGTTACCCTGCCGCGCTGGGTTCCTACCGAAGGGAAGCTCAAAGCGCGTATCCAGCAGCACCTGGTGAGGGGTGGGGTTCTTAGTGCCGTAGATCTCCTCAGCCTTCATCAGGACCTCAGAGTCCAGAGAGAACCAGCTACCGGGACCCTCCTGCAGGAGGAACCAGAGTGAGGGTGGAGACACACACACACACACACACACAGAGAGCAGAGGGAGAACATCTCTAATCACGGGCGTGTCATCTCCCGGCTCCTCTATTAAAAAGGTCACACTTCTGTTCTGACCTTTTAACACTTGATTTATTTATCCCATCTGTAACCTCGACTTCTGGCTCTATGTTCAAATGACACTGCTCGTTAGTTTATTTGGTTTGTTTTTGAACCTCCACCCTCTCCGTCTGGGTGGGTCAGACTGACCTGGTCCGACTGACGGACGGTGCTGAGGGAGATCCAGGCCGTTCCCACCATGGTGTCCCAAATGAGTCCTTTGTTCCACAGTTCCACCACCAGCCCAAGGTCCAAACGATTGATCTCACTGCACACACACACACACACACACACACACACACACACACAGAATATCTCAAAGTTCTTATCAGACATACAGATCTGCGGCGTCCTCAGCTGAGACAGAGATGAGAACATCTTCATACAGAACCTGTTTTCTTCTGGTGGTCATGTAGAGGACATGGTGTTAATGTTCATTAAAAATCACAGATTTTAGAGAGGACAGTGTCTCTGTGAGGTGTCCACAACCTCACCTCTGCACTCTCACAGCCCCCGTACAGATTCCCCTCCATATCCATGCACCTCCTGTTCCTCCCAGCAGGGTGCGTGTGTGAAGGAGGTGGCTGCTGATACCTCACTACTGATTTCAGAACAGCACTCCATGTGAGGGGGGTTATTCAGGTGGATGATCTGGTATATTTTAACACCCGGGACGTCCCCGCAGTGGACGGGTGGGGTCAGAGAGTGCAGGGACGGGGTCTGGAGTTTGTTCTTTGGACTCGAGTCAGTGTAACAGAACATTAACTCAGAGCTGAGACGTCCTCATGACGAGGTTCTCAGAGGGTTCTGCTCGGCGGTGTGTTATGGTAATGCGGGTGAAGGTGTGTCCGTGTCCTTTGCATGCATGTTCTCAGTGCAGGAGACACTACGTTTGCAGTGTAAATGCTTCCTGTGCATTCTCTCGTTAAGGTTCTGTGGGGATCTGGTTCCTCCCGTCATCAGAACTTCAGTTTATTAAGGGATTCAGAGCAGAACACGTGCTTCAGTTTAACCCTTTAAACTCCGGGTCCACACTCAGCTGATCTCTTTATCTCTCTCTCTCTATACATACGGCCTCCCTCGCCCATTTGTTTATCCCACTAACACACAAACACATGCAAACAACTTCAGCTGGTCACGGGAGAGAGATCCGTTTACATCAACCCCCGCCATCCCTGTGTCTCTCACACACACTCACACACACACACACACACTCACACACACACACACACACACACACACACAGTTAGATTGCTGAGTGATTCTGAATAGCTGTGTTCTCATGGTCCATGTTAATGTTCATAATCATCTGCTCATGTCTGAGGAACTGATGGAGGGAACATCATCGTGTGCACCACCATACTGAGTGTGTGTGTGTGTGTGGGGGGGGGGGGGGGGGGGGGTCTGTCTGATTGTCTCGCTTCATTTCCTTAATTATCTCACACTCTGGGTCTCTCTCTCTCTCTCTCTCTCTCTCTGACTCTAATCTGTACCGGGTTTAACCTGCTGATGAGTGGATACAGCAGCACTTTAATCCAGACATGGAGGATCTTCCCATCACACACACACACACACACACACACACACACACACACACACACACACACACACACACTGTTAACCACTGGTGTGGGTGATTCAGCCCTCATATATAAAACTCTCAGTGTAAAGGTTTTGTTTCAGCCTCATTCAGTGGAGAGGCTTTAGAAAAAAATATATTTATTATTATTATTCATCCATTAACTTGGACTGTGGGAGGAATCTACATGGACACAGGGAGAGCATGCAAACAACTAAGTCACCATGCCGCCCCATTATTATTATAATAATTATTATTATTATTATTGTTGTTGTAACAGATCAGACTTTATAAGAGAACATGGGAGGAGGTCTGAGCAGCTAAACTAATATTACACATTTAAATATGTCTGGATCAGACCTGTTAGAATAGTGTGTGTATTTGTGTGTGTGTGTGTGTGTGTGTGTGTGTGTGTGTGTGTGTGTGTGTGTGTGTGTGTGTGTGTGTGTGTGTGTGTAAAGGTCCAATTTGACAGAAGGTGTAATTTTGAGTGAACAGGGTTCAGGATGTGATTCTCACAGAAAACCACTTTCAGCAGAATCAGGACACACTCTCAATCAGACCTTCAGTGAACCTTCAACAATTCAGTCCCTCAAATGTGTTCTCATTCACTGCAGACTGAAGAAACAAACACACACACACACACACACACAATCACGGCGGTTCACACACTCAGTCTTCATATTTCAGTTTGTACAGTGAATGGAACAATCACATCTGTATGTACCTCTCTGCCCCTCTCACGGGGGCGTGGCCTCACAGTCACGGGGGCGTGGTCTGTGTGTATGTGTATCAGTGATGGAGGTGTGGCCTCAGAGTGTTTGGTATGTTCTTCATCAGAATGACTCAGATAAGCGTCGTGTGATTTCATACTCACAACATGAAGTCCTGCTCCCAGCACGGCTGGTCCCCGCGCACCGTGATGGTGGTGCTCTTAACATTCTGAACCTTCAGAGTTACATACACATTAAACTTATCTGCAGAGTACACACACACACACACATATACACACATACACACACATACACTGTAAATCTCCAGCAGGTCTGAGGTAAGAAAAAATCATTAAAGATGGGAGATCTCTCTCTCTGTGTGTGTGTGTGTGTGTGTGTGTGTGTGTGTGTGTGTGTGTTTAAATATTCATGACTTTATGGAAATGATATTTCTGCAGACAGAGCGCAGTTTAAATGGGCTGTCACAGGTCAGAACGAGCGACTGTAATTAAATATAGATAGAAAATGTCAGTAGTGCTCCAGCAGGCTCCTCAGCTACAGACAGACAGACAGACAGACAGACAGAGAGAGAGAGAGAGAGAGACAGGAGTGGACACACTTATTTAACATTCCTTGTCACCTCTAAGCCCCGCCCACCTGTCCTCCACTCAGGTTTATGTCTCCTGATTGGTTGGTTTCCCACTGTAGCTGGTGTCAGGGGCAGATACAGTGATTTTAACATGAGGGGCCACAGACACGTTCTCCACCACCGCAGTAGAACCGCTGGAACCTTCAGAGCGGGTTCTGATGAGTTAATGATACACTGACACAGACAGAGGGGGAAACACCACGAACACATTTCCCTGTGTGACGCCTCTGGATTAATGATCGGTCACCAAACTGTTAATAATACACCTCTTATTGTGCTTCCCCCTCGTGCAGTGGTGGTGGCGCTATAGCGGTGGCGTGGTGGCGCAGCGGCTCCTGGCCCGTGCAGATCACTGACCCCGGGTCTGTACTATTTAAAGCAGGTTGGTTTTAACACCTTCAACATCAGACGCTGCTTCACTGTTTGAAGTTTCCTTCTCACTGCAGTTACATTGTGAATCTGCTGCCACGGAGACATTAATCAGATGTCAGCACTCATTAATCAGCTAATTAATATTCATCCTTTCTCGTCCTGTGCGTGGCAGCAGCAGCATTCTGGGAAACTGTACAACTCCCATTAAATCAGACGGTCAGGTCCTGAACCCTCATCTAATAACACAGCCTTATTATGATCTTCATCCTCAGATCAGAGACCTGAGATCAGATTTAACACGACGAGGATTTAAACGCTGCAGCTCATCATGTATTATTTAATAATTATATAAGAGCGGAGACACGGGTCTTAATGAGCGCCATTTACCGTATTATATCTGTCCATCTGTCACCTCGTTACCTCATTACCTCACAGAACGAGCGAATCTGACGGCGAGCGTGAGGAGGGAGGCGCGACCTGAATTACTTTTCAGAAAAGAGAAAGATCTAGTTAAGAGCCACGCGACATCGCAGTCCACGCCGAAATTGAATTCCAGACAGAGGGAGCGAGGGCGAGGGAGAGAGCAAGAGAGAGAGAGAGAGAGAGAGCTGACCTCAGATCCTTAACCAGACTGGGTGTCGTGTTATTAAGAGTAAATAGGATTTCTGCAGAAATCTGTGGACCAGAGAGAAAAAAAGTGTAGCACTGTCTTAAAGTGTGTGTGTGTGTGTGTGTGTGTGTGTGTGTGTGTGTGTGTGTGTGTGTGTGTGTACGGTCTGTCTGTCACTATAACTGTCATTTATGGGTGAGTGAAGATGCAGGTGATGAATTATGCATTTCCATGCTCCCTGTCCTTTTAATTAACACCCACCAGGCTTCAGCCTCACAATACTGCACTCAGACCTGAGCACAGATCAGATCTATAATCTGATGTAAAGGTCCTGCTGCCTGTTGATTTGAGGTTTGTGAGGTCCTCACACCCTCTACAGGCAGCAATTAAAATGTCGTTTTAGGGACGAGGGCTCGGTTTGATTCCCTCACAGTAAGTACATACTTATTGGTCATTTATTGGACGCTTTTATCCAAAGTGACTTACAAGCTGAGCACAGGGTTCATCACAGCGCCCCCTGCAGCAATGAGGGTTAAGGACCCACACTGGTAACTTCAGTGGACCTGGGATTTGAACCCACAACCTTCAGATTGATAGCCCAACACCCTGACCACTAAGATACCACGCCCTACATAGTTATGATTCTGTGTAGAGTTTGCACGTTCTCTGTCTGTACAGAATCCTCTCTGTAGTTCTATAGTGTGAGTGAGAACGAGAACAGAACATGTTCTATATCTAAAGCCGCTGCTCGTTTGTATTGGGTTCTGCGGCACGCTGACGGCTGACGGACCATACATGTGAGATTAATGGATCCACGGAGGAGACTCGGAGACTTAAAGGATCTGAAGCTGCAGACTGAAATCCTACACGAGTCAGCGAGCAGCGACCGAACCACAGAACCAAACCAGAACTCAGATAGAAAGCCATTTAGAACCTCAGCAGAACCATTGTTGGTTCAGATACAAAGATGAACGAGCCTGGATGAGCGCAGGTTCATATGAGACGTGGAGAACGTGTTGAGTTCACCGTGATGTTCTTGTTCTTGGGTTCGGGTTCCACTCCGCTGGTTTCATTTACTCGGGATCAAAACAAATCAGCTCCATCCAGGAGAACATCTCGCACGCTGAGTGTAAACAAATCGAACGCAGAGCATTTAAAGTGCAGCGCGCTAATGGAACCCGTCCCAAAGAACCCGGTTAACACGGGCTGACACACCGGCGCTAATCTAATGGGGGCGCTCACACACATGGCTAACAGACAGACAGACAGACTCTAATGGGAATCGAGATGGAGCTGGCGGGGGTCGGGAACCCGCTCGGTTCCCCCTGAGAGGTACTAACGCCCGCTGGCTAACCAGTAAACCAGTTCACCTCCTCCTTACACAGAACTGGGCCAGAACACGCCCACGAGGACGTCTGATCCACAACCAATCATCATCATCTTCTTCATCATCATCACATCCAGAAACCTCTGCACTGATTGTTCTCTGATCAGAACGTTAACCATATTAATTCAGTGGTGCAGCAGTGTGGTGGTGATGCTGGTCAGATGTTTCCAGAGATTCTCACCTGGAGGTCCATGGAGCTTCGCCTTTTTCACTGTAAGAGAGGAGAACACTGATTTAGATCAATGTACCACTCTGGAACCCTCTCACCATGCCTCACTCACTCATTCAACAGAACGGGGGGGGGGGGGGGGGGGGGGCAGTGTCATGTGACCAATAATATAATAATGTTATACATCTGTTATATATGGCAATAATATATATCTGTCTTTGTGGAACAGTTTAGGGAAGGCCGGTCCTCACTGTGAGTCTTCTGTGTTTCAGGATCCTCACCAGGTTCTAAACTCCAGGTTCTTCACTGTTCTAAGTGACTGATACGTCTCTAACAGACTCGTGTTCTCGGGGAGGGTCTGAACACGGTTCTGGTCAGGTTTAAAGTAAATCGTGGTGTTCAGGGGTTCTGCAGCTGTAGAAGATCAGAGAGGATTCTGATGGGATGTCAGGGAACAGCAGCTTTAGCCTCTGTCCTGACTCAGTGCACCAGATGGTCCGGGGATTACCGGCTGCCCCGTCCCTCCCCCCGCCGCACCGGTGCAGGAATCCGGCACTCTGACCGTTTCTTCACTGTATGAGCGAGTGAATACAAACTTATACACAACACTGCCAGCATCATCCACCCACCACCTCACCAACTGACCACCCCTTCAGTTCTAATGAATGTCTTAGGTGTGAACTGTGGACATTCTGGTGCTGATGTTGGGACATTGTCGTCATAGTAACATCAGCGTGTAGATCAGCACAGGTCCTCCAAACCAAACATTTAGAACATCAACATTAACAGATGCTTTCATCCAACCAGACTTATTAGAGACCAAACATCACGTTGTGTTGAGCATGGTGGTTTAAAATAAAGATGGACCTGGGTTGCAGCCTATCCCTGCACCAATAAGACATCGGTAAAACATCTCAGATAGATCACCAGCCCATCATAATAACATCTAGAAACAATTCTGTATAGAAAAAAAATGTTTTTGGACCAAAAACCAGTTTACAAATGAAATCCACTGAGGCAAAGGGAGAACATGCAAATCCACATGGACAGGTCCTCATCCTTCCTGCTTGTCCTCTGCAAACCCAGGACGTTCTTATGGTGAGGCAGGTGCTCTGTCGTCCAGTCTAAATGTTTCAGATCTGATCTCATGAGAACCCTCACACCATGAGGAGCCACATGGAGAGGGAGAGCAGTGTCTGGACTGGGGGGGGGGGGACAGACAAAGTGCACAGCGTAGCTGCTCAAAACAAAACAGAACCATTGTTCTGTAAGAGGCACGCGAAATATCTGAAAGCACCTGTGTCCACCTGTCAATGGACACATCGCTGCAACGTTTCAGCTCCGGGTTCCCATCATCAGCAGATGTTAGGTCAACCACAGACCATGATGAAGATCAGTGGACATACACAGGTATGAGGAGTCAGATTAATTAGAACAAATACTAAATGGCCATTCATCTAGTAGAACCTTAGTCCTCTTTTGGCTTCCAGAACCATAACAATATCTTAGATTCCGTTTGGTGTGGAGAACCCAATTCACACTAATAAACACCCCGGAAAACACCACCTGTACTCCATCCATCTGCCTCCTTACACCGGTTCTCCACCAGTCGTTCTTTCAGACCTGTGGGAAACACGGAGCCCGCCGTGATGACGCACGGCACGCGAGTTATGCAAAACAGAACGTGGAGGTGAACTTCAGCAGCATTTGTGTATTAATCTGATGTAAATGTTCCTGAACGAGGAAAGTTCTCCACAGAAACAGCTTCACGTCTGAGATACAAGAGGTTCCAAACGCAGGGTCGTCCACACGTTCTTCCTTCAGGATCTCTGAGAAGAACGTTCTCAGGTTCAGTCAGGGGTTTTCTCGAGAACCAGACAGAACCCGACAGCGTGGAGAACTTCACGGCAGATGATGTTACAGATGTTTAACCTGAGAGTCGTTACATCCCATCTCCACTTTCACAAACCCATGCCCTCTCACCGGCCACTTTATTAGATACACCTGATGCTGTCTCAACAACATGATTTATCTTTCACAGTTAAACCGGATCTTTATAAAGCTGACTGTGTGATGGAGACATCTTTATAATGTATATAACATACACACATCAATTCCACACTGTTTCATCTATAAAGGTTACCAACAAAATCCTGTTAACAAAGCATTATGGAAATTGTAGTTCAATGC
Source organism: Corydoras sp. C115 (assembly GCA_019802505.1). Taxonomy (NCBI): domain Eukaryota; kingdom Metazoa; phylum Chordata; class Actinopteri; order Siluriformes; family Callichthyidae; genus Corydoras; species Corydoras sp. C115. Next base: position 325,013 of record JAFMOC010000423.1, read on the forward strand.
CACCATGTTTTTTATGGTTTTAATATTCACCTGAATGTTAACCAGTTAAATATCATCTTTATTCTGTATATTTTAAAAGTAAAGGCTGTTCATCTGGACTGAGTGCATTCTAAATAGAGAATTTCAGTTTCCTGTGTAACTCACCTCTGACACACAGCAGCGACATGACGGAACTCTGGAAGCTTCAAACTTTAACTCTCTATTAACCCACACATTCCAGACGGTGGCTGTGCTGTCGTGAGGAGCAGAGGAACCCTGAGGAACCCTGAGGAACCTGAAGAACCCTGAGGAACCTGAGGAACCCTGAAGAACAACAGGTCTGACAGCCGAGGAGATCTCATGATGATGCGCCTCAGTCCGCGCGGCTCCCCGCGAGCGCGAGCGAGCGCGCGCGAGAGAGAGAGCGCTAGCCAACGACCCAATAACCCAATGACCAATCCACTGCTGAGTTTGCTCATGGAAGGCGGGATTCATTTTCCCGAGCCAATCAGGAGCGTCCGTGCCTCAGGTGAAGGAACGTAAACACCTGCTCGTGCAGCCGCGGCCGTCTCTACCTTTTTAAATGTTCGTATTGTTTTTATTGATTACGTATTTCATCATTTTATATCATTTTAATGTTTAAACAACGTCGAGTACTGATATTATAGCTTCTGAAGAACCGTAGTCCTTACTGGATGAACACAACAGCACCACCTGTATGGTTCTGCTCTTTCAGACGCTGCGGATTATTCGGGTGGTGGATGATCCGGTACTGCAGTCTGACTTGGTGGTGCAGGTGTGTAAGTATGTGTTGTGCTCTTTACAGTGGATCAGACAGAGCAGTGCTGCTGCACTGTAAAACCTGATAACTATCCCTGCTCTGTGGGGTCCTGATCAGAGAACGGAGTAAAGGGGAGTCTGTAGAGGAACCGATGGACTACAGAATGGATCTGTACAACTACAAACCCCAGCTGTGTGGTAGGTGAGTGTAGAAACAGTGTAAAGTTAAAAAAGTGCTCGGTATTTTGTAATGCAGTTTTAGTTATTTAAAGTGATTACCACATTCTGACATGTTTTTTTTATTATTATTATTATTATTATTATTATTATTATTAATAGTAGTTATAATAACACTATTCGTGTTCGTATTATTTGTATACATTTTGTCACTGTGAGGGTACAGTGTTGGAGCACGATCGCCATCTAGCGGAATCTGTGTGTTGTAGCATTTGAACTCAGCAAAGGGCCTTGGTTTTCTGAAACTGGAATTAATCATAGATTCGATATAAACATATTTTCAACCATATTTTAATGTTTCTTACTTATACACACACTGTTTGTGAGCAGTGAAATAAGGTGGGCAGTTGGATCAGGACTATACAAATATCTGATCACTGAAAGTCTATGAAATCTATAACCATACGAATCAGAACACATGGAATCTGACATTACGGTATTAAGATGTTATAGTTATTCATTTTAAAAACCACATATTCATCTCCGTCATGAAAGTGCTACCATAGGGTAGAAGTCGGGAAAACATCCTGAACTGGTCTGTTACAGGACAGACAGACGGACAGACACATTTACACCTGGAGGAAATGTATTTGTTTTGGGACATACTCACATCACGATCAGAGAGTGTGTACATTAAAACCAACCACAGTCTGAGAATCATCCTCCACCTAAAAAATCCCTGCTCTGTGGAGGTGCTGATGGAGGAGCACTAACAGAATCTGTTCAGAATGGAACTGTAGAACTGTGTGTTATCTTTAAAACCTTTAATGATCTTTAAAAAGTTTTTCTTTGTTGTAGTCGTTATGAAGCGACTGCATTTTCACAAACCGCTTTATTTACATTTAAAAGCTCACACAAAATGCTCAGTTTGTTTTCCTTAGATATTTAAACGTGTGACGTCATCGAGACCCGTTTATTTGCGCGTGTAAAAGAAACTTTTCTTTTTTATTGCCTGTTCTGAGCATGCGCAGAAATGTGCAGCGTGTTTGCCGAATATTCCATCACTTCCACAGCACGTGTAGCTGGGCGTGGCTGCGCCCCGCGTCACACAGGTCGCGTCCAATCCGCCGCGCCGACGTCCGAATACATTAGCGGATGAATGCGAATGCAGATGAGCCGCCGGGGGCGCGCCGCGATTGGCTCCTGCGCGGGCCGCTCGGCCAATGGCGTGGCGGGCCTTGCTTCAGCTGTTTGTGCAGCCCCGCCCCCTCGCTGGTTTATCAGCTGTGCGAGGCGGAAGTGTTGCGTGTTAAAGGGCCAGGCTGCGTCTGCAGGGCAGCGGGCTGCGGGACTGAAGCAAAGGCGAAGCCGAGGACAGAAGGCCCCGGTGGCGCAGGACGCGCACACGAGCCCCGCCGCCGCGGCAGCAGGCTGAACCCCCCAGCGGAGGCCGGTCCACCCCCCCGGAGGTGGCCGCGGCCCGGCCCGGCGGCTGTCGCTCCGTTTGCGGGGCCGCGTCTATAAATATCGAGCGCAGGCTTGTTGTTGGCGCACGGACGCGGGGCGACTTCCACCCTGTGATCATCAGCCCCCCTATCACAGTTACCCCGGGGTGAGTACATCTGCCCTCCTCTCCGGCTTTTGTCTGCACGCGCGCGCGCGTGATCTTCCGGTGGGCTCGCGAGGAAAACACGCAGGGACGTGGGGTGTGTGTGAGGGTGACACGCTCGTGCACACACACCCCTGCACCCCCCCCCTGTACCCCTGCCCTCGGATCAGACGGGTGAACATGCACGAGATGCACACGAGCCCCTCACTCCTCCAGCCCTCACTCCTCCAGCCCGCTCTTTTGTTGCTGGGTTCGGGTTGGCCCCGCCGCGGGGCACCGGGAGGCCCTGATTTGATCTGGAGGTATGAATGTGTCTGAGGGATGCAGAGACATCAGCAGGTCCATCCTCAATCAGCCGCTCTGAGTGTGTGTGTGTGTGTGTGTGTGTGTGTGTGTGTGTGTGTGTGTGTGTGTGTGAAGCAGCAGCAGCAGCGAGACACAATGAGACAGGAGATGGACAGAATGAGAATGAGACAGCGCGGCTCAGTGAAAGCTCCTGAATGCAGTGCTGGTTTGGGAATGCAGGGGGTCATTAAGAATGCACCGTGCCCCCGCTGAACCCCCTGCACCCCCTCTCCTCTTTTCATCTGGCACGCTTCAATGGGAAAGCGGTGGCTCCGGGTTTATGGAGCTCGGCTTGGCGGAGCTGCAGGCGACACATGGCGGTGCAGCGGGGATTTCAGAGCTCTCTAATCCCAGTGCTGTTCCGTTAGGGTTTATTTAAGAACCTTCTTCATCTTAGAGAGCATAACTGAGGGACTGAGGTGTGAGAGAGGTGGAGCCTTTAAACAAAGCCTGGAGCCCCAAACCCATATCGCCGTTCCTTTATTCTATAAGAGGAGCGGAGACACAATGGACCTCGGCTGAGGAGAACAATCCAGAACAGGTTAATGCTATAACTGCTTTATAACAATAGAACATCAGAGAACCGGAACCGCTCATATGTGAACTGCTGGACATAACGATACAGTCAGGGGTTCTGACCCCCCCCCCCAGTCTTTGGGTTGTGTTCAGTAGTTCAGGTTCTACACGTGCAGAATTAAACACATTAGAGTACAGGTGAGGCTGCTTCGAGGGCTGATCAGGGAGTCCCCACACTGCAGGGATATGGGGAGTGTAGTGTTGCTCTACCCACTGCAGACCCATGTCCCCCTCCAGCTGATGAAGGTGTGTGAGCTGTGGACCTCAGCCGTGGGTGGGATGTTGAGTCCTGCTCTGTGAAGATAAATGGAATGAAGCGGTATGTGGAGACGTGTTGGGGTTGGGACGTCGTCGTTCCAGCGAGCGTGTAAAGCTCGAGCCGTATGAGTGCTGTGTCTAACTCTGAGAACCTTACATGTGGTCTGAGACGGAACTCAGCAGCTCATCAGCTGATGGTGTGTGTGTGTGAATTCATTAACACTTCTGTCCTCTCGCTCTGGACATTTGTCTGGTTCCTATTTAAAGCTGGACAGTGACATGACTTTGACACTTCGTCAGTGTTGTTCTGTTTTTAAAGTGCAGGCGGTGATGTGCACACTACAGGGGGTTCCTCAGGGTTTTATTTAGTACACCCCTCATCACTGTGTGGACACAGCTTTACATACAGGAGCCTTTGGACATAATGAGGGCGTGGCACCACCACCACCAGTGCGCCGCACCACCACCAGAGGACCGCACCACCACAGCACCACACCACAGCACCACACCACCACCAGAGCACCACACCACCACCAGAGCGCCGCACCACCACCAGAGCGCCGCACCACCACCGCAGCACCAGCACTATGCTGCAGAACAATGGACCTGGTGTAGCTGGACCTGGTGTCAGTGGTTTCAAAGAGCTTCATTAGAATTAATAATTCCTTTAATTAACCTGCACGTGTTCAGCGGCCACTTTATTAGAGCCATCTCATTATATTATCTATAATATCTGTATAATAAGTTACAGCGCCACCCAATGTACAAACTGCTGTGTGTGTGTGTGTGTGATCATTCGTAATATTAATAGAATACCCAGAACTAATGTTTTACTGGGTGGTGAAAACATTCAGTAACCATGTCAACATAACTTCCTGATAGAGGGTGTCATTCTCACCATCTTCCTGACACACACACACAGTGGTTCTAACTGACAAGATTTAAATCTTATGTTCTCTCTCTGAGGTTCTCTCTCTGAGGTTCTCTTGATGCATTAGTTTCTCCATATTGAAGTGATGATGATCTTAACAACATTCTTAAGTTATCACTGCAGACATCAAGATTATCACCACAGACAGACAGACAGACAGACAGACAGACAGACAGACAGAGAGAGACAGACAGAGAGATGGTGAGTGATGCAGACAGACAGATGTTAGGTGGTGGATCTGGTGGAGGTGAATGGATGATGTTGATGTTCACTTCCTTCCTGAATGTTTTTATGACTCTCACACAGGAAGTAGATGTCACCTGACACCACAGCGGTGAAACTTTACATCATTTTAATGCAGGCGCCTCTCTCTCTCTCTCTCTCTCTCTCTCTCTCTCTCTCTCACTCTCATTTACACACCCTTGACTTTCCTTATTTGGACGTGAAAGATTAATTTTAAAAGAAAGGTGTGTGTTGAAGGTGTAATTCAGCAAGCTACAACTTGTTTACAACATAAAGTTATAAAGTGTGTGTGTGTGTGTGTGTGAGAAGAGGACCTCCTATTACACATTCTTGTAACACACACACACACAGTAGGTTGAAAACATTCATGTTCTGACGTATCTGCTCAGCTGTTAACATCCTTTACACACACACACACAAATCACACAGACACACACAAACAGACCTACTATTTTGTTGAACTGCTTTTTTGGCTCCACCTGTGTGTGTGTGTGTTACTAACTTAAGGTCTATACTCTGTGTGTGTATCTCCTGGGTAGCCAGCAGTGTCAGTCCTGGCATGTCACACACACACACACACAGGAACAGTGTAATGAACACGCCTTTCCACGAGCAGAGAATGCAAAGTACATATGCCTGTGTATGTATACACCACCAGCTCTGTGACTCCACCCACCGTCCAATCGTATCTCGGGGATCAGTGAAGCCCCTCCCACTTGTTGAGTGCTGACTGTGCGAGACGGAGAGAGAACCAGCTGGAGAGAGTGAGAGTGAGCAAGATAAGTGAGTGAACTGGACTCATTGTGTTCTGAAATTCAGGGCAACCAAACCGCGGTGTGTGTGTGTGTGTGTGTGTGTGTGTGTGTGTGTGTGTGAGCCTGGGAGAGTTTTTGTGTTGGGTATTGAGAGAGCAGTGAGATTTTGGGGGGGGGGGGGGGGGGGAGTCAAAGCTGAGCATACCGGAATAGCAAAGAGAAAAGGGGTGTGTGTGTGTGTGTGAATGAGCGAGTCAGAGTATAAACAGTGTAGTTGTGTGTTTGAACGTTCTCATTTGTTCTCTTGTCGTTACAACAGAACTCACACAGAGAGGAGGAGGAGAGGAGGAAGACTGTGACAGAGGTAAGACAGCAGTGTGTCGAGCGACAACAAACAGGAACCTGTTTATTAGACTGGAGGGAGAACACACACACACACACACAGATCAGACGTGGGTTCTTAAAATGGATTATCCTTCTGTTGGTTTAACTCAAATGTGTGTGTATATGTGTAAGAACGTGTGTGTGTATAGTGCATATATGTCCCTGTATTTCTATAATACAGGTGTGTGTGTGTCAGTGTTTATGATGTTTGTGTGTGTGATATATATTCTGCATGTGGATACACTGTGTGTGTGTGGAGACATTAAGGTGTCAGGTCCTGTTGGAGATCCTGATCAGTGTCAGTATGATCAGAATGACCTGTGTGTGTGTGTGAGGTCTGAAGGAGAACGGGGTTCAGGTGGTGGGTTCTGTGATGTTTAATGATTTGTCGTGTGGCGCTGAATGAAGGTGTGACATCATCACTGTGTGTTACTGCAGATAAACTGATAACAGCCCTGCACTCTGCCTGGCCTCTTACTTCATCTTTATGGGGTGTGTGTGTGTGTCCGTGTGTGTGTGTGTGTGTGTCCGGATGTGTGCTGTTGCATTATATTCAAATTTCAGAGCTTGTGTAGTCACCCATTCAGAGGTGTGTTTGTGTGTGTGTGTGTGTGTGTGTGTTTCCATGCTGGTCCTGACAGCTGAGTGTTCTGACTGAAGGTCACATGACCTCTCTGTATTTGCAGAGCACAGTTGTACCTCTGAAATCAACAGCAGCTCCTGAGCCTTTCACCTTTAACTTCCTTTAACAACATGAGATTATAGATAGAGTTCATCTGGACCGCCGGTCTGCCTGCTCTGCTGACCCGTCCCAGAGTGTGTGTGTGTGTGTGTATCAGCTGTAATCAAGCCTTCTAAGGCTGGCAGTGCAGACCTCACTATCTTTTTAGCACACGTGCTCAGGATGGTGGAGTGTTCTCCGCTCCGCCGGCCTCACGCGTCTAAAAATGGCTGAGTGCAGAGCTGTTTATATTCTGAACCCTGATCCAGCAACACTTCAGTCAGGGTGACGTGTGTGTGTGTGTGTGGACATCACTCCTCATATGTACAGATCTGCACTGACCGCTGAACACACACCGCAGGAACATCAGAACCCTGTCAGACTGCAGAACATTACAGGTTTAATAACAGAACCTCCCACTCGTGATCTAGAACCTCCTGTACCATCAGACCTGCAGCATGTTCCACTGAGAACCGTCTGAATGAGGGTCCCTTCAGGTCGAGGGCCCCAGTTTAGGGACCTGTGATGTAGCACCGTGTGAGGGATCATGATGCAGTCTCGTGTGTGTGTGTGTGTGTGTGTGTGTGTGCTGCTGCATGACTCATGTTAATGATTCTGTATGTATTCATGGTATGAGAAAGTGGGCGTGGCTGAGAGTCACCTTTGGATCGGGTCTTGTGATTGGCAGCTCCTCGTCTCTGGAATGCCTCGCTCAGGATGCCGCCGTCGCACCTCCGAACCCCCGCAGCAGCTCCGGGGGCGTGTGTCCGTCCGCCGACCTCGGGTGGGCGGAGTCTGAGACCGTTGGCCGGCCGGCGGCGTCGCTGACACTCCGCCCCTCGGTAAGTCGGCCCCAGTGTGATTTCGGCCCGGTTCCTCGAGTGCGGCACTGATCTCTCGCCTCGTCCTCAGGCCTTCGTTCACAGCCTGAATGGGAATGCCGATGTTGCTTCAGATGAGCAACCCTGGAGAAACTCAGGAGCTAGGGTCAGGCTCGGAGGGCAAGGGTCAACGCGGGTGGATGTGGAGCAGACTGTATATACCTGAAGAAGAGCGAGCACAGGTGAGGGACACCCCCCCCCCCCCACTCTCTCACTGGCGCTCTCTGCTGGTTAATCCTCCATCACGTCATAGTTTTAAAATCACATGACTGTTGGAGTTCTGATGAAGGAGGCGTCAGGTCAGGTCGGGTCAGGGTGGGGGGTGATGTTCCACATTCTTGTTGCTGGTGTTCCAGCTGTGACGCTCACACCTCCAGCCTCAGGTATTTCAGACATGCTGTAGATCAGATACCCTGCTGCATCACAGCTGCTTCTCCACGGGTTCTCCACTGCGTCACTGATCAGACCTGCACTACAGGTTCACCTCTCTCTCTCTGTCTCTCTCGCTCTCTCTCTCTCTCTCTTTAATCTCTTGAGAACTTTAACGGGAACGTATTTGCATAAAGGTGCAGGTCACCTCCACCAGGGTCTATTGTAATAAATCAGTTAAGAACCCTGTGCTCTCTAAACCAGGTGGTACATTATTACAGAAGGTGAATGTCATGTCCTGGTCACGTGACTTCCTCCACCAAGGGGGGTACCTGTGGAGTCCCTGTGGAGGGGGGGGATGTACCTGTGGGGAGGGGGGTACCTGTGGAGTCGCTGTGGAGGGGGGGGATGTACCTGTGGGGAGCGGGTGTGACTGTGGGGGGGTGTGCAGCCTGTGGTTAACCGCTCTGTTTGTTTTCTCAGGTATCGTGCCGCAGGGCCTTATGGGAGAGTTAGGGTTGCAGCTCCAGTTGTGGATTTGAACCGTTCTGTATCTCAGTGGAACTTTGTAGAACGTTCTTGAACTTTCATAAAGGTTATCTCTATATTAAGAAGTTATCGTTTAATATCTCACGTTTGGTGAGATCGGCCCCGGGCCGACGCCATGCGCCACATCCACATGGAACCGGTGCGGAAGGAGGCGCAGGCCGGGGACCTGCCCCCCCCCAGCGACCCCCCGATGGCCTTCGAACCTCAGCGCACCTCGCCCAGACCTCTGAACCAGGAGGAGCTGCGGCTACAGAAGGTGTACCAGCTCTCCATCTTCTCCCAGAGAGGAGGGTTCAGAGGGGGCGCCAAGCGGGGAGCGGGGGAGGTGCCGGGCGCTGTCATAGCTCCCAAGCGCCTCCTGCAGGAGGAGGAGGAGGAGGATGATGATGAGGAAATGGAGGGGGAGGTGTTGTGTGGGAGCGGGTCCGACCCATCGTTTGCACCCAGACTGCCCCCTCTGCCCACAAAAGACGCTTTTGCGCCACTCTCCCCAAAATGTCCAGTCACGCCGGACCCTCAGATGCCCCCGCCCACCGCTGTGGAACCCTCCCACCCTTCACCACCTCCCTCGAGCCCTGCCCAAGCTGTGGAATGGGGGGCGGGATTGGAAAAGACCCCACCCCCTGCAGATAGAACGCCCTGTCCGCCCTCGCCTCCATCCTGCTCCAATGGGACGGGGACGGGGGACCGGAGCGGCGAGGTGAGGAAGAAGAAGCTGCTGCTGTTCAGCGACCCCGCCGACTCGTGCTCCGAGGACGAGGGACCGTCCACCTCCAAACGCAGCCGCCTGGCCCTGACCCCCGGGATTGGGCTGGCACCGGGGCGCAGCACGGACTCCAAGGGCGCCCCCTATTGGACGCACCTCCTGCCTACCGCCAGGGAGCAGAGCAAGGTGAGGACCGGAGACGTCCGGTCGGGGCGGAGTCGATGGGTTTGAGTTTAAGACGTTTCTGTTTGTTTAGAGTTCTGCTGAGGGGTCTCCATCCGCTCGGAGGTTAAAGGCCAGCACGCGCCTCAAATCGTGAGCCACACACACACACATAACGGCTACATGTACTGATATGTCGTCTTCACAGGGACTAACGTGTGTGTGTGTGTGTGTTTAGTCGTCAGCTGCGCAGCGGGCGCCGTACCGACACCAGCCGCTCTTCGGGTTCTTCGTTAGCTGTGAGCAGGTCACTGCTGGGAAACTTTGAGGTTTGAAAGATAATCACTCCAGAACTAAGATGAGGCTCAGCTTTACAGAGGGTAACGGTGTGTGTGTGTGTGTGTGTGTCCGAGCAGGAGTCCATCCTAAAGGGCCGGTTCTCTCCATCAGGACGGATCGAGGGCTTCACGGCTGAGATCGGGGCGAGTGGCTCCTATTGCCCCAAACACGCCACTTTACCTGTACAGGTGACCTACTACGACACGTCTGAGCACAGCGCCCCCTCACCTTTCCTGGTAAACACTGCACCTGTTACACTGCAGGGTTTTTTTTCTAAAGATGAGCGTTAACATCCTCACACTCAGACACAGGGAGAACATGCAAACTCCACACACTAACGCATCGCTCTGTCCCCTGTAATCAAACCTACAACCCTCTTCCTAACCCCCCCCCCCACACACACACACACACACACACACACACACACACAATTTTAACCAGCACCCCGTCCCTCCAGGGTGAATCATTTCTGTTCAGTTAATAAACTCCTGTAGGCTTCAGGGCTGAAGGTCTGAGGCTGCGGGTCTGATGTTCCTCGGTTCTAAACTGGCAACAAGCCTGTGGAACGGTTACTGTACCTGAAGAACTGAACCGTGAGTCACGCAGGGGTGTGTGTGTGTGTGTGTGTGTGAATGCAGGGTGTGATCTCTCTGGAGCCTTTAGGAAGGAAGGGATACAGTGTACCCAAAGCAGGGACCATTCAAGTGGTGAGTCGTCCCGTCAGTCTCGTCTCTCAGCTACAGGACCTGAAGGAGAACGTTTCTGAACTGAACAGGTTCCCCGAACGGTTCTCATGAAGTTCCCTTCATTCCGTTTCAGACCTTATTCAATCCAAATAAGACTGTGGTGAAGATGTTCCTGGTGACCTACAACTTTGGGGACATGCCTGTCAATCACATGACCTTCCTGCGCCATCGCATCTTCCTGGTGCCTGTGGAGGAGGGGGTGGAGTCAAAGGCAGGATCGGAAAGCTCCGCCCACGACAGGAAAAAGATTCTATGCTACCTGATACACCTTAGGTATGTCATCTGAGAACCCATCAGGCCACGCCTACTTCAATGAGAATAATCACAAAGGCCACGCCTACTTTAATAAGCATGATTACTATCGAGATCAGTTCTAATTAACGAGGCCCCGCCCCCTTAACTGTTGATCAATTGGAACAGAAAGATTTTATTTTTAAAATCTCTCAGAATATATCGTAAGCTTTTCAATCATGATGAGTATTGATCATATCGGCAAGCTCTAATGTTCGGTAATGTGGAGCTACTACAGTTATACCGGTTAATGACCCCCCCCCCCCCTCTCTCTCTCTCGCTCTCAGATTCCAGAGCTCTAAATCTGGAAAGATCTATTTGCACAACGATATTCGGCTGCTATTCTCCCGTAAATCCATCGAGGTGGACGCGGGAATCCCTTATGAGCTCAAGTCCTTCACCGAGGTGCCAAGAAACCCCAAATACTCCCCCCGAGTGTGACCCAGACTACAGAGAGGGACAGCAGAACCACACCCACACTTGAAGAAGACCTTAGAACATTTTTACGTAAACATTACGTAAATCACGTCTGATCGCTGATTAGCTTGTGACCTCTAGTATTGTTCAGTTGCTTTGCTTTGACCCGCCCAACAGGAGCTGCTAACCAATGAGAGGAGGCACTCTGAACTGACTGACCATTCAGGAGTGTCCGTGGTGGAGAACGAGGAGACGAAATAAAAATCACATGGACTGTTGATTGATTATCTGGCGCTTTGCCAGATCTCTTGGGCCCTTGGAGGCTCTCTCTTAGTCTCTTGGGCCCTTGAGGAAGGAATGCCCCCGGCTGAGAAGCGTAGAAGGTTCTGGAATGTGAAAAGAGGCGGTGTGTAAATGAAGGAAAGGTCACTAACATTTAGGATTTATTCTTTTAACTAACCAAAACGGAGCAAACGCTACGAAACTGGACCTGAGCCCCAATCTGCTGCCACCTAGAGGCAGGGTTTAAACGATTAGCATGTTACATTTACATTATTAAAATAAAAAAGTAGTGAAATACTGCTGCGTCATGAAACTGGCGCACCACAGGACAGGACAGGACATGTCCGCGTGGGTCACACTGTCCTGTCCTCCTCAGAAAAATAGAAGCTTGATTTAATCGGGATCCACGCTACGGGCCGGCTTTAGTATCTCATCAGAAATGACAAAGGCCTTTATAATTATAATGGTGTGTGTGTGAAGGTAACGGGTGTGCCGTGTGAGCAGGACGGGGTTCCATTTGTAACGTCCAGCTGAATTTACCATTTCATACAAAACTGAACGAAGTGGACCGTTTGGTTTACGGGATAAACCCCCTCTACAGGCTGGATTCAGTACTACAACATATCAAAGGGCTTTAAACAAACCACACCCCTGTTTCATGCCCACCCACCCCCCCACACACCCAGGTCCAGGATTTTGCAGCGTTTGCGCCCCCTACAGGAACCAAGCAGTAGTGTTTCATTAACGTGTGTTCACTTCTTACAAGCAGAGAGTGATGCACAATTAGAGGGCTGTGATTAATTTGTCTTGAGGGAGGGGCTGAGGTCTTAGGGTATTTAAATAAGATGTATATGTATATTTTAAAGTAAAAAATAAAGTCTGTGGCTTGCAATTTATCTCTGAGGTGTTTGTTTTTATTAATAATGATTTATTCACCATAACGTTCTTTATTCTTGCACTGTGATTATGACGTCATTCAGCAATGATTCTATTAATAGATCTATTTTAGTTTCATCCACTTGGATGTATCTAATTACTTTTTCAGTTAATGAATCTATAGGGGTGGTGGTGGTGGATTAGTGGTTTGCATGTTTTCCTCTCAGCCCTGAGGATCCAGGTTTGAATCCTGATCTGGATGGAGTTTGAATGTTCTCTCCATGTCCACGTGGGTTTCCTCTGGGTTCTTCGGTTTTCTCCCACAGTCCAAAATCATGGGTTCAAGGTAAATTCAGTTCTCTAAATTAAGCAATATAGTGTGTGTGTGTGTGTGAGTGACCCCACTAATGGATTGATGCTGTGTTCTGCCCAGCGCCCAAAACGTTCTCCTCTGGATGGACATGAAGAACCCCCCCCCCACACACTGTGAACCTGTAGAGGATTAAATGAAGGAATTAATATAATATATATATATATATAAATAAATACAGTTTACTTTCCTGTAATCCAGCAGATGATCACTTTAATCCATCACTGAACCAATAATCTGTAACTCTAATCTAATAATCCCTACAGCAGAATATCTCAATGACTTTAATGATTCTGATACGTCATCTCGCTGTCGTGGCACGGTGGTTTAGTGCTTTTAGCATGTTCTCCTCTCAGTGCTGGGGAGTCCCGGTTCAAATCCCAATCTGGGTGGAGTTTGCATGTTCTCCCCATGGGTTTCCTCCGGGTTCTCCGGTTTCCTCACACAGTCCAAAAACATGGATCAAGGTCAAATGAGTTCTCCAAGTTGCCCCATATAGAGTGTGCGAGTGTATGTTCAGTGATAGATTGCCCCCTGTCCTGGTGTATCTGCCCAGCACCCGAAACGTTCTCCCCTGGATGGGCATGGGGAACCCCCCCCACCGCCCAGCCCCCACCGCGACTCCTAGGGTGGATCTTGCTGTTTAATCAGTTTATTAATCAGTTTATTAATCAGTTTATTAATCAGTTTATTAATCAGTTTATTAATTACAAACTGAACTCTGATTTCACTTCAGAGGAACAAAAAAAAAAAAAAAAAACTAAGTGGAGCGCGCGCGAAGGGAGGTGACGTCACGGGCCGTATGCGTGCTCCGGTTGGGCGCGCGGGAAGCGGGAAGTGTGTGTGAGAGTGTGTGTGTGTGTGTGTGTGAGACAGAGAGAGAGAGTGTGTGTGTGTGTGTGTGTGTGAGAGAGAGAGAGAGAGAGAGAGCAGAAGAGCCGCTGAGTGTTTGAATCCTCGTCCATCCGCGCAGACATGGCAGATACCAAGGTGAGCCCTCCCGCCCGGTCCCGGTGCTCCCCGTCCCGGTCCCGGTGCTTCCCACGCGGCGCAGCGGCTCTGTGTTTGAACGGAACGCCGTTAAATCCGTTAATGAGGCTTTAAAGACCCCGCTAACCGCTTTAGCATGTTCTCCTCAGACCCGCGGGCTTAAGGAACCGTGATAGCGCTTCATCAGTGTAACCCCGCGGCGTGGCGTTACCTCTCCATCCTCATCCTCCTCATCCTCCTCGGTGTTAATGAAGGTGAAGTTTGAGGAGCTGAATCGGCGCTGCTCGCGGTTAGCCGGAGCTAACGACCTGCTGCTCTGCTGCTAGCCGCTAGCGCCGCGGTAACCCCGGGAGCCCGCTGCTGAGTGACCGCCTCAGTGGAGCAGACTGACCACTGCAGCTTTCACTTCATTATTATATTAATTAAACTAAATCAGCGGCGGCTTTGATCTGAAGCACTGTACGGTGCACCGTTATCCGGGTCCTCAGAGTCATTAGAACCCCGAGCAGCTCGAGAGCAGAACCTCATTAAAACCCGTCCACCCCCCGGGACCGGTCCACACAGAGGGAACCTTTACACCGGGGTTCCCCACAGGAACCGGTCCACACAGCGGGAACCTTTACACCGGGGTTCCCCCCAGGAACCGTCCCACACAGCGGGAACCTTTACACCGGCCATCCGCTGTGTTGGTAGCTTAGCTTAGCATAGGCAGGCGTGCAGCAGGCCGGGGCAGAGCAGCACGTGCACTCCGGGTCTCACTCTCAGGAGTGATCAGATCTCTCACACACACTCACACACTCACACACTCTCACACTCTCACACACACTCACACTCTCACACACACTCACACACACAGGGTTGTTCTGTCAGCCCGCTTTGTTTTCTGGAGTAACCCTGCAGCTGCACATCAAAGGAGCCGCTCCTAATGACTTTAATTCTGCTGATTAATCAGGTGGAGGGAGCGGCGGCGGTGTGTTTGATGTTCTGATGATGATGATGATGAAGATGATGGTAATTGTGGGTGTGATGGGATTCGGTGCTTCTGAGGATGTCGTTTACATGGTAACAGTTAAGGGCACTGTTACCAACTCCTCAGTAACGAAAGCAGCTATTGGCTGTCCTGAAAGAAGTCCTTAAGTGACGTCATGGCCTAATTTGCATAATAGTTCTTATGCGTGTTTTTGGGTGAACAAACGCAGGGGGTCTGAGGGTCACCGTGTGCAACAGTGAGGGCATCGTTTATACTTATGATCTTTATAAATGTATATAATCGATTAAAGTGATTTATTGATCATACTGTAGGACTGAGGAGCATGGACAGCATCAGGGATGAGTTTATGAGAGGGGCAGGACGGGTCGGACGTTCTGCAGACGGGTGGAGCACGGTCCACTGAGCCGTGAGGTCCACTGAGCCGTGATGTCCACTGCACTGTTCAGTCTGATCCCCTGATCAGCACACTGTGGGGGGGGGTGTGGGGGTGCTCTGAAGCGTGAGCGGTCAGTTGTTCTACAGGACTGTCCTGCTTTGGTTTCAGTGTGAACTCTGATTTGCTTTGGAAATTCGAGTCGTCCTCTCGGCTCATGGACCGTGACGTCATCACTGATCACGTGTGCGGGGTGTACGTCAGACTGTAACACCACTGAGAGTCCGTGTCCAGCAGGGGTCAGTGTTGGGACGGCAGTCAGACAGGGTTCGTCCTGCAGACTCAGCAGATGATTTGTTCTGTTCTGACCCGTGCTGCGGGGTCCGTCCGTCCACCCGTCCGTCCGTCCTGTCTGAATCTGAAGACCGTGTGATTACAGTTCAGATGTTCGTCTCTCATCTGCAGGACACACAAGACGATCACGAGACGTCCCCGGATAACGTGGACGATTCGAACCACGACCCCCATTTCGAGCCCATCGTCTCGCTTCCTGAGCGAGAGGTCAAGACTCTGGAGGAGGATGAGGAGGAACTCTTTAAGATGTGAGTGTAGTTCCTGTGGAACCTTTCCCAAACCCTATAATCTATAGTCTTTAATAACACTGTAGACCTGTCCCGAATGTCCTCACGTACTCTATAGGGTTTATTAATGCTGTCTCTCTCTGTCTCTCGCTCTCTCAGGCGGGCGAAGCTGTACCGCTTTGCGAGTGAGAACGACCCCCCCGAGTGGAAGGAGCGCGGAACCGGAGACGTCAAAATGCTGCGTCACAAAGAGAAGGGGACGATCCGGCTGCTCATGAGGAGAGACCGGACACTGAAGATCTGCGCCAACCACCTCAGTGAGTCCCCCCCCCCCCCCACACTGAGTCCCCCCCCCCCCACTGAGTCCCTGAGGCAGAACCAGAGACACAACATTCACAAATAATTATATAATTCACATTAATAACATATAAATATAACGTGTGTGTGTGTGTGTGTGGGTCAGTCATGCCTCTGATGGAGCTGAAGCCGAACGCGGGCAGTGACCGGGCCTGGGTGTGGAACACACACGCTGACTTTGCAGATGAAGAACCTAAACCAGAGCTGCTGGCCATCCGCTTCCTCAACGCAGAGAGTGAGTACACACCGAGCTCTGCACACACACACACACACACACACACACACACACACACACACACACACACACACACACACACACACACACACACAGCTCCATGGCCCTGACTCCGCTGTATTCTCCTGCAGATGCTCAGAAGTTCAAGGTGAAGTTTGATGAATGTAAAGAGGAAGTGAGAAAGTCACTGGAAGGTAAGATCCATCCCATAATACCCCTGACCTGCAGACTCACTCTGTTCAAGGTTCTTATCTTCAGACCTGGAACTTTTTCAGTCTGCTAAAGTAAACAGCAGAACCGTTCCCCCTGGTTCTGCTTCCTCCGGCTGAACCTTTAGAACCTTCTGCTACAGACACCCCCCCCCCCCCTCACTGAGGCACTCAGGCTCCTCCCCCTGACCCGTATGACACTCAGTGACCTGCTGGTTCTTCGTTTCAGATGGAGGAACCAAAGCCAACGCGGTGGTGGAGAAACTGGAGGAGCTCTCCATCAAAGACGAGAAGAAGAAGGACGAGAAGGAGGAGGAGCCCAAGGAGAAGAAGGAGGAGGAGAAATGAGTTTGGCTCCTCCTTCTTCCTGCAGCACTTCTGCCCCTCCCCCTCTTTTCTACCACAGACTTTCAGAACATGACCGTTGGACATTAGTCTTTATGATTTTGGGTTAAAAGCTGTGTTTTGTTTTTGACCTCGGCGCCGCTCTTCCTGTCCATTCCTCACCCTGTGTACGGAGGGCCGCGTGTTCGGGGGGCGGGCCGGCGCCGGGCCCTCGCGCCTCGCACCGGGGCCTTTCCTTTCTGCTAGGTTTTTCTTTTTTGTACTGCGAGCAGAGCGAGTGAGCGGGGCGAGGTGTGGGGCGCTTCTGTAGGGTTCTGAGGTGAGGGTTCACGAGGCGCCTGATCCACGCTGCGTTACGCTCAGACATGATGCTTTATCTGCTTGTTTATGGAGGAAATAAAGACTTCACTCTGGACCTGTCTGTCTCTCTGTCTGTCTGTCTGTCTGTCTGTCTGTCTGTCTGTCTCTCACGGTAACCACTCAAACATCTCATCACAGGAAGCTTCTGCTGTGAGCTCGGGCAGGTCAGATCTGCAGCAGGTTCTATACACTGAACTGACGATCAGGACGCAGCACAGCGGTCAGTTCTGTAAATGTTCTCTGACGTTGAGTCTTGATTTTTTTTAAGTTGGAACAATACAGATCAGGGTGGCTTAGTGGT
>JAFMOC010000423.1:347500-352500 GCA_019802505.1 Corydoras sp. C115
AACCGATGTCGCCCCCCGCAGGCTCTAAAGGAGAAGACGGAGCTGCAGGCGGAGCTGGCTGCACTGGACGCACGGCTGCGCGCTCAGACGGAGGAGACGCGCGTCAGCGTGGAGCGTCAGTCCTCTCTGGTGTGGGAGGCGTCGTCCCTGCGGTCGGAGCAGGTGGCGCTGGAGCGCGCCGTGGTGGAGCTGCGGGGCGAGGTGGAGGAGAAGAACAGCGGACTGGAGTCGCTCTCCAAAGACCTGCAGGTGGCGGAGCAGCAGTACCAGAGGCTGATGGGGCGGGTGGAGGAGATGCAGCACAAACTGAGCTCCAGAGAACACACGGGTACGAGGGCAGGAGGTGCGGGAGGTGCGGAAGGTGCAGGAGGTGCAGGAGGTGTGGAGTGTGTGTCTGATCGTGTGTGTGTGTGTGTGTGTGTCAGTGGGTGATCTGAGGCAGCAGATGAACAGTCTGCAGGTGCAGCTGCAGCAGACGGAGGCCGAGCGCGGGGCTCTGAGCGCGCGCCTGCAGACGGCGCAGGCGGAGGTGCAGTCGCTGCAGCAGCTGCGCAGCTGGTACCAGCAGCAGTTGGCCGCGGCGCAGGAGGCGCGGATCCGTCTGCAGAGCCAGATGGCCAGCATGCAGGTACGGCCTCGGCCGCCGCCACGCCGCCGCTCACGGCTCCCCCTGCAGGAGGGCTCGCTGACCGACGGCGTGGGCGTGGCCCCGTGCTCCCTCTCAGGCAGGTCAGATGACTCAGATCGGCGTGATGGAGAACCTGAAGATGGAGAACGTCAGTCTGTCCCATCAGCTGAACGAAACCCAGCATCGCTCCATCAAAGAGAAGGAGCGCATCGCCGTGCAGCTGCAGAGCATCGAGGTGTGTGTGTGGGGGGGGGCGGGGGGGGGGGCGGGGCGAGGGATGATGGCTAACTCCGCCCCTCTGTCTCCACCTGCAGTCTGACATGCTGACTCAGGAAGCGGCGATCCTGCAGATCCAGGACGCGAAGTCCATGGTGGAGAGCGATCTTGAGCGCAGGCTGGAGGAGTTTGAGGAGGAGCGGGAGCGGCTGCTGAAGGCTGCGCACCGAGCTGCGGGGGTGGAGCAGGAGCTGGAGCAGGTAACACACCTGTGCACACCTGTCGTACCTCCCCTCTCTCTCTCTCTCATGTGCACCCGGGTGACGTGTCCTCCTGCGGGGGGCGCTCCTCCAGGTGCGCGTGTCTCTGCAGCAGAAGGAGGCGCAGCTGCGGGAGTTCCAGCGCGAGCACGTGGAGCTGATGCGGCTGCTGACGGAGGCGCAGGACTCCCTGCAGAGTAAGGAGCAGGCGCTGCAGCTGATGGAGGCGCGCTACAACCAGCTGGAGGCGGAGCTGAGCGAGCTGCAGTCAGACTCCTCCACCCGCGACGACGAGCTGCGCTCCCTGCGTCACGACAAGATCGCCCTGGAGGTGGCGCTGCAGGCGGCGCGCGAGGAGCGGAACCAGCTGGGGGACGGCGCCGAGAGACTGGGACAGGAAGTGCTGGACTCCTCCGATCTGCTGGAGCAGCTCCGACAGGAAGTGCAGGTGAAGGCTACGCAGGTGAGTGGTGGGCGTGGCTGTGGGGGGCGTGGCTGTGGGGGTGCTCCAGGTTCAGGTGGTTGATCAGCTGCTCCTCACGCTGCAGATGGACTCCCTGCAGCAGGACAACGTCTCTCTGAAGAAACAAGCTCAGAGACTGAGGGAGCAGTTCAACCAGCAGAAGGTAAGCTCCTCCCCAAAACCCCGCCCCCTCACCTGTTTCACACCTCACCTGCGCTGTGGCGCACCCTGCAGGTGATGGTGGAGGCGTACCGGCGGGACGCGGCCTCCAAGGAGCAGCTGATCTCCGAACTGAAGGCCTCCAAGAAACGCCTCCTGTCAGAGGTGCAGGAGCTGAAGGAGGAGGTGCAGCGGGTGGAGCGGGGGAGGAGGGGCGCCGAGCAGGAGCAGCAGCGCCTCCTGCAGGAGGTGCAGAGGGTGCAGGAGCAAATGTGCAGTCTGGAGGAACATCTGCAGGAGGTGCAGAGTCAGAGAGACCAGCTGGAGGCGCAGCTGCAGGTACGACACGCAGACGCCGTCTGCACCTCCCTGCAGCCGCAGCCGCAGTGATGCTTAACCTGTCTGTGTGTGTGTGTGTGTGTGTGTGTGTGTGTGTGTCTGTCTGTGTGTGTGTGTGTGTGTGTGTGTCAGTCGGTGCAGTTGGATCAGATGCAGCTCTCGTCCGTCTCGGAGGAGAACGAGGTCCTGAGGAAGAAGGTGGAGGAGCTGCAGCAGGATGCCAAGAAGTGAGTCACATGACCTGCCTCCTCCTCTTCCTCTCTTCCTCCTCCTCCTCCATGCTCGTGTCTCCCTCCTCCTCCTCCTCCATGCTCATGTTTCCCTCCTCCTCCTCCTCCTCCTCCTCCATGCTCGTGTTTCCCTCCTCCTCCTCCTCCTCCATGCTCATGTTCTCCTCCTCCTCCTCCTCCTCCTCCTCCATGCTCGTGTTCCCTCCTCCTCCTCCTCCTCCATGCTCATGTTCTCCTCCTCCTCCTCCTCCATGCTCATGTTCTCCTCCTCCTCCTCCTCCATGCTCGTGTTTTGTGAGGTGTGTTATTAAGGTGGGGGGGTG
This sequence comes from Corydoras sp. C115, assembly GCA_019802505.1. Lineage (NCBI taxonomy): Eukaryota > Metazoa > Chordata > Actinopteri > Siluriformes > Callichthyidae > Corydoras > Corydoras sp. C115. The sequence continues at coordinate 350,119 of JAFMOC010000423.1, forward strand.
GGTGTGCAGGGAGATCACGGAGCAGAAGGTGCGGGTGCGGCGGTTGGGGACGGACCTGACGAGCGCGCAGAAGGAGCTGAAGGTGAAGCACCGGGCGTACGAGAACGCGGTGGGCATCCTGAGCCGCCGCCTGCAGGAGGCGCTGGGGGAGAAGGAGAGCGCCGAGGCCGAGCTGCTCCGGCTGCGCGCGCAGGCGGAGCGGGGGGGGAGCGCGCAGGCCCTGCAGGTGAGCGGCTCCACCACAGCACACCACGCCAAACAGTTTGGGGAAGGCCCCTGTGCGCGGTGTCTCACGGGGCCGTGCTTGCAGGAGAAGGCGGAGTCTCTGCAGGCGGAGCTGGACGGCGTGCTGCGCAGTAAGACCCTGCTGGAGAAGGAGCTGCAGGAGGTCATCAGCCTGACCAGCGCCGAGCTGGAGGAGTATCAGGAGAAGGTTCTGGAGCTGGAGGACGAGGTCAGCGTCCTCTTTAGCCCCGCCCACTCTCTGAGGCCTAGCTCCTCCCAGAACCCACCTCCCGCCTCTCCGTTCACAGCTGCAGGAGTCGCGCGGCTTCAGGAAACGCATCCGCCGTCTGGAGGAGGTCAACAAGAAGCTGACCCTGGAGCTGGAGCACGAGAAGGGCCGGCTGACCGGCCTCAGCCAATCACACGCTGCCCTGCGCCAGCACGCCAACGTCCTCGAGACCGCGCTCGCCAAGAGGGAGGCGGACCTCGTCCACCTCAACCTGCAGGTTAGAACCTCCTCAAGCTCTCAGAACACACACACACACACACACACACACACACACATCTGAGCCTGAGGGAGGCGGACCTCGTCCACCTCAACCTGCAGGTTAGAACCTCCTCAAGCTCTCAGAACACACACAGATACACACTCACACACACACACACACACACACACACACACATCTGAGCCTGAGGGAGGCGGACCTCGTCCACCTCAACCTGGGGTTAGAACCTCCTCAAGCTGTCAGAAACACACACACACACACAGATACACACTCACACACACACACACACAGGTGCGGGTGCACACACGGTACACACTCACACACACACACACACACACACACACACACACAGATACACACTCACACACACACACACACACACACATCTGAGCCTGAGGGAGGCGGACCTCGTCCACCTCAACCTGCAGGTTAGAACCTCCTCGAGCTCTCAGAACACACACACACACACACACACACACACACACACACAGAGATACACACTCTAACACACACACACTCTCACACACACACTCCTGAGCCTGCATCTCACACACACACACACACACACACATCTGAGCTGAGCGGGGGGGGACCGCGTCCACCTCAACCTGCAGGTAGAACCTCCTCAAGCTCTCCACACACAGCACACTCACACACACACACACCTCACAACGTACCACCTGAGCCTGCATCTCACACACAACACACACACACACACATCTGCATCTTCACACACACACAACACCCACACACCCTGAGGGAGGCGGACCTCGTCCACCTCAACCTGCAGGTTAGAACCTCCTCAAGCTCGGAGAACACACACACACACACAGTACACAGATGCTGGAGAACACACACAGGTCACACACACACACACCTGCAGGTTAGAACCGCTGAGCCTGCATCTCACACACACACACACACACACACACACATCTGAGCCTGAGGGAGGCGGACCTCGTCCACCTCAACCTGCAGGTTAGAACCTCCTCAAGCTCTCAGACACACACACACAGAGACACACACACACACACACACACTCTCACACACCTGAGCCTGCATCTCACACACACACACACACACACACACTCTGTTCACAGCTGAGGAGGCGGACCTCGCTTCACCTCAACCTGCAGGTAGAACGCTCCTCAAGCTCCACACACACACACAAGAATACACACTCACACTGGACACGAGCCTGGAGAAGGGCCGGCTGACCGGCCTCACCAATCACAGGAGCCTGCCCTGAACACACCACACACAGCACACACACGCCACACGTCCACGGAGTCCACCTCAACCGCACACTCCTCAAGAGGCAGGCACACACACACACACACACACACACACATCTGAGCCTGAGGGAGGCGGACCTCGTCCACCTCAACCTGCAGGTTAGAACCTCCTCAAGCTCTCAGAACACACACACACACACACACACACACACACACACACAGAGCCTGCATCTCACACACACACTCCCACACACACTGAGCCACACCTCGCTCCACCTCAACCTCACCACACACACTCACACACACACAGATACACCTCACACACATCACACACACACACACACCACATCACACACACACCACACACACACACACACATCTGAGCCTGAGGGAGGCGGACCTCGTCCACCTCAAAC
>JAFMOC010000423.1:362500-365000 GCA_019802505.1 Corydoras sp. C115
CACCCACCGGGTCAGCATCACCGCAGTCCTGAGACTCATCCACCACCACCACCACCACACCTGCACCACCGGGTCAGCATCACCGCAGTCCCGAGACTCATCCACACCACCACCACCACCTGCACCACCGGGTCAGCATCACCAGTCCCGAGCACCCACCTGCACCACCGGGTCAGCATCACCGCAGTCCCGAGACTCATCCACCACCACCACCACCACACCTGCACCACCGGGTCAGCATCACCGCAGTCCCGAGACTCATCCACCACCCTAATGATACCTGCTCTGTCCATGGTGCTGATCCTCAGAGAACAGAGCTCAATTCACCTTGATCCATGTGTGGGAGGAACCCAGAGGAAACCCATGCGGACACGAGGAGGACATGCAATCTCCACCCAGATGGGGATTCGAACCGGGAATCCCTAGCACTGAGAGGAGAACATGCTAAACCACCATGAACCTCTCTGGGTGGAGTTTGCATGTTCTCCGTGTCTCCCCCAGGTTCTCCGGTTTCCTCACACAGTCCAAAAACCGCAGATTCAAGGTGAATTTGCTGCTCTAAATTGCCCCATATAGTTTGTGTGAGTGTGTGCACAGACAGACGGCGTCCTGTGAGGATGAAGATGAGGATGATGATGATGAGGCGTGCGGATTCTCGGCGGCGGGCTCGAGGTGGAAACCACGCCGCGCTCGGTGCAATGACGCGGAGCGTCCGCGAGAGGCGCTGTGTCGCCTGAAAGTGACGTGGCGCAGAGGAAGACGGCTGTGCGCCCGGGTGCGCGGCGCTCGGACGGTGTGGATTAGCCTCGCTGTTCGGATCGGATTATCTGACAGCACACTCCGCCACTCCGATCATTTCAGCTCGCCGTCGCATCTGCAGGGCGCTGCGCTGCGCGGTGGCGCCCCCTGTCTGCAGCGCCGCGGGGCATGTTCACCGGAACGCCGCCGGTTTCACTTTGATGTCATGTCATTTCAATTGAGCTGATCTGAGTGCGCACGCGGAGCCCCCCCCCAACACACACACACACACACACACACACACACACACACACACCCCGCGGAGGTGAGTGTGTTACTGTACTCTCACTAGAACCCTGTGTGTGTGTGTGTGTGTGTGTGTGTGTGAGTGTGTGTGTGAGAGTGTCTGTGAGTCTGTGTGTGTGTGTTTCACCGTCTTCTGTCTGACTGAACGTTAATGGCGGTGGAATCGTTTGATCTTTTGTAAAACGCTTTGATGTCGGCGGCTTTTTAAACGCGGCTTTGCTCTAACCGCCGTGTCCGTTCAAACGCAAAGGAGCTGCGCATGCGTGCTGACCGGCCTCGGCCGCCGTGGCAGTGCGCATGCGTCGGAGAGCTAGTAAACAATGCGCGTGTGAATGGCGCCGATCGACCGCCGCCGATCGGGGGGGGGGGGGGGGTAACACCGGGGGGGGGGGGTCCTCACAGGTACAATGCGAGCGCTGAGGGTGTGACCTGCACCTCCACCACCCCCTCCACCTCCATCTGCACCACCACCTGCACCTGCACCACCTACATTACATTACATTGGTCATTTATTGGACGCTTTTATCCAAAGTGACTTACAAGGTGAGCACAGGGTTCATCACAGCGCCCCCTGCAGTAATGAGGGTTAAGGACCTCACTCAAGAACCCACACTGATAACTTCAGTGGACCTGAGATTAGAACCCACAACCTTCAGATTGATAACCCAACACACTGACCACTGAGTGACCACACCCTCCACCTGCAGCACACTCACAGAGCACCTGCAGCCCCGCCCTCCACACCTGTCTGATCTCTGATCTCTGATCTGATGGTTCAGTCTGATCTGAGATCTGACATCAGAACCAAATAATTACAGTCTGAACAGCTGTCAATCATCTGGATCACATGATCACATGATCACATGATCCCATCTCTGATCTGATAGAGCAGCAGATACACACATCATACACACCTTACATCAGACTTCACCGTGTGTGTGTGTGTGTGTGTGTGTGTGTGTGTGTGTGTGTGTGTGTGTGTGTGTGTGCAGCAGTATGGAGGCGGTTCTGTTGCGTCTGCGTTCTCTGAGTGCTGATGAACTGAGGGAGGAGATCCTGAATGCCAACCTGAGGTGCGGCCCCATCACCACCACCACGCGCGCCATCTTCGAGCGGAAGCTCGCCCGCACCCTGCTGGAGACCCCCGCTCCGCCCGGCGCCGCGGCCGCCCCCCCGCACGAGGAGGTGGAGGTGGGCTATGATTTGGGTCTCAACCCGCCGGAGGAGGAGCCTCTGAGCGACAAGAACGGCTCGTTCGCGCAGACGGACGGGCGGACGGACGGGAGCACGGACGAGAGGACGGACGGGCAGACGGCGCGCGCCTCGCCCACGCTGTATTACGGGGTGTGTCCGGTGTGGGAGGACGTGCTCAGCAGGAACGGTACGGTGGTCAGTGCGCTCTGATGCATTCTGGGTCGCGGTTGCGGTCGTCACGGTAACCGTGTTGTTGTTGTTG